>PVIY010002750.1:62059-123120 GCA_004026745.1 Myrmecophaga tridactyla | reverse complement strand
TTTGACTTAATTGGCTGGTGCTTAAATGAGAGAATGCAACGTAGCACAGCCTAAGCAGCTTGGCATTCCTCATCTCAGCACTTGCAGCTCAGCCCAGGCCTTTGGAGATGGAGAAAGAAGTCACCCCGGGGAAAGTTGTTGGAACCCAAGGGCCTGGAGAGAAGACCAGCAGAGATCATCCTGTGCCTTCCACGTAAGAAAGAGCCTCAGCGGAAAGTTAGCTGCCTTTCCTCTGAAGAACTAACAAAATAAATCCCCTTTTATTAAAAGCCAGTCCATCTCTGGTGTGTTGCATTCCCGCAGCTAGCAAACTAGAACACCATCTTTAAATGCATAGTTTGAACTTCAGTACACAATATGTTTGTCTATGTCAAGGGTCATGATTTCAAGAAGAGAGTTTTTGCATATTTAATTTTTGGGCAGATTGAACTCTTCACCTTTGATTGTTGGATATTAATTCTTTTATGATTTTCTGTCTAGATTACATGGAAAGGTAATTCTGTTCTACATGTGTGATTATTCTTATGGAATCTCTGGAGATACAGAATCTATTCTCATAATTACAATCAATGTCCCAGTGAATTTAATTAGAGAAAAAGGATCCTGAGAGATGCATCAATTGACTGACCCAGCAATATGGGTTTTAGTTCAAATGTTCATAAATTATACACAGTTATTTGACCTTACCATTGAATCATTTGTCCACATGGATATTTACCCTATTTTTTTAGAAGATGAAATGATGGATTCAAAAGCACTATAAAACATTGACCTGAAATTATTCTACATCTTTCAGGCAAATCAAAGTTAAACTATGCTGTATGAAGTCATGCCAGTAAGTGAGGATCAAAATGTCGATTTAATATTTGCTATTTCACTGTGAAACGTACACTGCCAAAATGCAAAATTGTGTATTCACACAGTGCCCAATTATGAATTTTGTAACTTTTAGTGTTTATTTAACATCTTTAATTTTTGGACAAATTCTGCCAACAGTGGGGATTTGGGTCTCTATATGCAATTGAGATTCAGACTTCTTTAAGTTAAATGACATTCTGATTATTCACTTTCAAAATCCCCCCAATTTAAAATGTAACTGTTTTCTGAAACACTGAGATGACACAGACTTTCTGCAGGCATGGAAATGATTGGTTACACTGAAACATTTCAAGGTATGGTGATGGTACATGTGTTATCATGCTCTCTGTGTCTACAGAGATATCATAAGTTCATGACACTTTTATTTCACAGAAGAAGGTGCCACAATTCTGAAGATGGATTGAATGGCTACCTCATCATACAGGTAACCTAAGAAGTATATTTATACATAATCTGAACAGGCTTTACATTTTTCAAGAGTATACTGATGTTGTTATGTAGAAATTATAGTCTTTAAAATTCTCTTGAGTCTCTGATAATCAGCTTTATTAGGGATCCTCTGTGATTCAGAAAATGTTTGCTATCATTTGTTCCATTTCCTTTGTTTTATTTTACTTGCTAATTGATTAGAACTAATTGTCTATTTTATACATTAACTTCGTGTATGCCCTTTGTAATGTAAATCTCTTCTCCAAAGTGTTGTCTATTGACTTTGTTTATGTTATGTTTTCCTTAAATCCTTGAAAATCTCAAAATTGTTAAGTATGTCTTTTTGAGATTTCAAGTATTTAAAAGATTTTTCCACAATAAGATGTAGGAAGGCATCTCCTTTATTAATTTGACAGCAAATACATATGACTGAGTTTGCCCTCTTTGGGCTCACTCAGAGCCTCCAAGTTCAGAAGATATTGTTTGATGTGTTCTTGTTCATTTATATTGTGACAATGGTGGGAAATCTACTCATTGTGACTGTGGTTGTCAGCTCAACAATGGATGCCCCCATGTACTTCTTTATTGGATACTTATCATTCATGGATGCTGTTTATTCTATAACTGTTACCCCAAATAAGTTTATAGTCTTACTCTATGAGAAGAAAACATTTGCTTCCAAATTTATATGACCTTGTTTTTTATAGGACACTTTTTTTGGTGGTGCTGAGATTTTATGTCTGGTGGTTATGGCCCATGACCACTATGCAGCCATCTGCAAACCCTTGTATTATATGACAATCACGAACCAATGGACATGTTCCCTGAAGGCAATGAAAATTACTTAATGGTCTTTGTGTTCCTTACACAATGTCTGGGATACAAAATCCACTCTATAAACTTCGTCAGTTACTCATGTTCTTTCAGATTTTGTAGCAGTCAGAATTTTTACTGATAAATTTTTTTTTTTTACATGGGCAGGCACCGGGAATCGAACCCGGGTCCTCTGGCATGGCAGGCAAGCGTTCTTGCCACTGAGCCACCGTGGCCCACCCTTTACTGATAAATTTGATTCACTCTTTTATCTTAAAGATATATGCAACTTTTTTGATATTTGCCTTATTTTATTTGTTATAATTATGTTGTATAATAGGTGTTATATTTTAATATCTTTTACTTTTTGATTTCTTCTAACATATCACATTTGGAAAGTTCCATTTCCATAATGATTTTATGCATTTTAACCTCTTCTATTTTTAATAACTTTTTAAAAAAAACTTAGAATTTATTTTTGTTTGTGTTGAGGAAAATGTCTGTTTATTTTCCCCAAATAGATAAAATATTCTGCTAAAATAATTTCCTAATGATTGTTTATAGCAATGATTTGAAATTTATCCTTTTAATTTTTCAAGTTTTCTATATCTAGATGATTCAATCTTTGATCCATGTGCTATGTTTCTTAAATTTGGGGGATTTTATTTCTCTGCCACCAATGTATCCTTAAAGGCATTGTGCTCATTTGCAGGTCTTATGCACCCCAGAAAAGACCATATTCTTTTAATCTACTCTTGTGGGTACAGACCTATTGTGGGCAGGGACATTTAGTTAGGTTTTTTCAATAGAGGTGAGTCCCAGCTGTTTCAAGTTGGGTCTTAATCCTTTTACTGGAGTCCTTTATGAGAGGATAAAGGACAGAAAAATCCAGGATGGCTTAGATAGAAAAGCCACAAAGAAGTGGCACCCACAAGCTGAGAGAGTCACTAAATCCAGAAGCTGAAAGCAATGAAACCTGGGAAAGAAGGTCCAGCAGATGATAGCCATGTGCCTTCCCATGTGACAAAGGTGTCCCAGGTGATGCAACCTTTCTTCAGAGAAGGTGTTCTCCCATTGATGCCTTAATTTGTACATTTTCATGGCCTTAAAAGCATAACTTGTGGCTAATAAATCCCCATTGTTAAAAGCCAGTCCATTGGGCGGCTGCCGTGGCTCAGCAGGCAGAGCTCCGACCTGCCGTGCTGGAGGTCTGGAGTTCGATCCCTGGTGCTTTCATGGCCTTAAAAGCATAACTTGCGGCTAATAAATCCCCATTGTTAAAAGCCAGTCCATTGGGCGGCTGCCGTGGCTCAGCAGGCAGAGCTCCGACCTGCCGTGCTGGAGGTCTGGAGTTCGATCCCTGGTGCCTCCTGCCCATATGCAAATTTAAAAATAATAATAATAAATAAATAAATAAAAAGCCAGTCCATTTCTGATATATTGCATTCTGGAAGCTTTAGTAAACTGAAAGAGTCATTATGGATTTTTAATGTGTATTCATATCTGGTATGAGTAGTATCCCTTACTAAGTCATCATTTTCAATATTCTACTTGCATTTATTAAATGTTTATTCTTTCTAATTAACATTAGGGCCATTTTGTTTGTGCTCAAGAACTCCCCATGAAATCATATTTTGTTATTCCAAATATTGGTTTTGAGGATAATAGTATGTATAATGTCTAATTTGCCTTTCTTGAATGAAATATGTTGAGGCTTGATTTAGAGGTCTCAATAAAAATTGTAATCATCATTGTAACCCACATGGGCCTGAATTTGATTACACATGAGCTTATATCCAACCAACATGTGTCTCTATGTGACCTTACACATAGTTACAGAAATGTGTACTCCCACCACTGACGTATGAGAGTTCTAGTTGCTACAAATCTCACTAACATTTGAAATATTTAAATTTTAGCTATGCTAGTGATTGTGAGTTGTGTCACATCATTGTTTCAAATTGCATTTCCCAGAAGTCTAAACATGTTAACTTTCATGTTCTTGTGTTTCTTGGCTATTATTGGCTTGTCTCTTTACAGTTTTTATCATCAAAACAAACTGGCAGCTTGTCTTGATTTTTAAGAATTCTTTATGTATTCTAGATACAAGACTTTAGTTTGATATATGTATTGCAAATGTTTCCCTGATCTATGTTTTGCCTTTTAAAGTCATTAACAATTTTCATAAGACAAAAGTTTTTTTTATTTTAGTGAAGTCCAATTTGTCATTTTTTTCTTTTTGTTTCCTAAGAAATCTTACTACAAGTTAATGAAGATATTTTTCTTTGTTTTCTTCTGGAAGATTTATCAAGCTAGTTTTTATTTTAAGGTTCATATTTATTCTTGAATTATTTCTTGTGTAATATGTGAACTTAAGATTGTGATTCACATTTTTCCACAGAAGTGTCTAATTCTGCTACTACATGTTTAGAAGTCTTCCCTTACCCCATTTAAATACATTGGGATATTTGTTGAAAATAAATTAACATATATGCTTATATCTATTTCTGGACTCGGCATTCTATTTTATTCATTTGTTTGTTTAACCTACACTAGTACCACAAAATCTTGTTTGGAATAACTTAATAATAAATTTTAAAATCATGTGACATGAGCCTACAACTTTTTTGCCCATATTATTCTAGAAGTTGTAGGACTCTCATTTTAACATAATTTTAGAATTTTCTCCTGTTTAGTTATATATGCAAGCATAACAAACTATCCCAAAGCATAGTGGCTAAGACAAGATGTATTGTATTATATTTTGTGGTTTCCTTGAGTTAGAAGTTTAGGCAGAACTTGACTGAAAATTTTTTCTGCTCCATGCGGCATGTGCTAAGATCACGCTCTGCTTTTCAGCTAAGGCCTAGGGTTTTATGGAGCATCCAAAATAAATTTACTTGGCAGAGATGGTGAGAAGTATGCATTCTCCTGGGTCTTTATTTCTCTTCAAGTAGATGCAGATGTGGCCTTTCCAACAAAATTTTCAGGTTTCTATAATGGCAGCTCAGGGCTCTGAGAAACAGAAGGCAAAAGCTGCCAGACCAGTTAGTAACCATCTCAGAACTCACTCAACATGACTTCTGTCATATTCCATTAAATAAAGCAAACATGCATAGCTTAGATTCAAAAGGATGGAGCAATTAACTGCATAGCTTGATTAAGGCATGGCAAAGTACATTAAGAAGCGCATAAGTGGAAGACACTATTGTGTTCATCTTTAGAAAATACAATATGTCACAGTTTACCCTCTGTCTACAACAATACACATCTCATGCATGCAAAATAGTCATCTTCTCCAAGACCTCATGCCATAATGGCATCAACTTGAAGTTCAGGAACTTAACTTCTAAATCCAGACCAGATGTGGCTTAGGTACTGTTTTAGTTTGCAAAAGCTGCCAGAATGCAATATACCAGAAATAAAATGACTTTTAAAAAGGGGGGTTTATTAAGTTGCAAACTCACAAATCTAAGGCCATGAAAATGTCCAAATTAAAGGAAATCTATAAAAATGTCCAATTTAAGGCATCCATGTAAAGATACCCTAGTTCAAGAAGGCTGATGACATTCAGAGGTTTCTTTCTCAGCTGGAAAGGCAAATAGTGACATCTGCTAACTTTCTCACCAGGCTTCTTCAAAGCTTTGCCCAGGGCTCTGTCCATCCTGTTGCCTCCATTGGTTTTGGTGACTCTGTTGGTTCTGATGGCTCTACAGCTTTTTCCAAAATGGTTCACCTTAAAGAGTTCTACTAAGCAACCCCACCTTGAATGGGTGGAGACACATCTCCATAGAAACCATCTGATCAAAAGTTACCACACACAATTCAATGGGTCACATCTCCATGGAAACACTCAAAAAGCTCCCAACCATCAATATTGAATGAGGATTAAAGAACTTGGCTTTTCTGGGATACACAACAGATTCAAAGCAGCACAGGTACCTTGGATACAGTTCCTTTATAGAGTTTCTCGGTGATGGTTCCTCTCTCTTTAAATATCTGTGAACTAGAGATCTGCTATTTCTTTCACATGCTCAAATTACAATGGGGGTTCAGGAAAGCCAAAATATATGCTCTTGTCCAAAACAGGGGGCAAAACAGAAGAATATGAAACTTCCCCTGGTGCAATTCTTTTGAACTTCTATCTTTAATCAAGCACTTCACAGCTCTTCCAGTTTCTATCTATTACCCAATTCCAAAGACATTTCCACATTTTTGTTATCTGTAATAGCAGGACAACATTCTTCTTGTATGAAAATCTGCTTTTATTTCCTATGCTGCTCAAGCTAATGTTATGAAATAGTTCAGGTAGAACAGTGAGAGTTAATTCATTTATTGTTTGAGGCTGGGAAAATGCCCAAAGCAAGGTGTAATCACAGTAAATACTACTATTTGAAAAGTGTGGTGCTCTGTGGCTGGCTGCAAGCAATTCTTGGCTCTGTCACAGGGCAAGGCATATGGATGTGTCTCCTGGTTTCTCTCTTCTCTTATAGGTTCCATTGATGTCCAACTTCTTGCTTCCTACAGTTTTCTGTTTTTAGTCTGAATTTCATTCTTCTTATAAAGGACTTCAGTAATACAATTAGGACCCATCCTGATTGAGGTACACACATTAACTGAAATAGCTTCATGAAAATGTCCTCCTTATGATGGATTCACACTCACAGAAAAGGATTAAATTTAAAGCATGTTTTTCTGTGGTACTGAAAGTTCACAACACTACAGTAGTGTCATGGACACGTTCATGTATCAACTTAGCCGGGTAGTGGCACCTGTTTGTCTGGTTGGGCAAGTGCTGTCCTGTCTTTTACTATGAAGACATTTCATAGAATTAAATCATTATCACATTGGCTACATCCACAGCTGATTCCATTTGTAATCAGCCATGGGGAGTGTCTTCTATAATGAGTGATGCTTAATCTAATCACTGGAAGCCTTTAAAGGAGGAGTCAAAAGAAACAGCTTCTCTTCCTGCTTCAGCCTGCAAGCCTCTCCTGTAGAGTTCATCCAGCCCCTCCATTGGAATCATCAGCTTCACAGCCTGCCTTAAAGATTTTGTACTCTATGTTCCCATGGCGACATGAGGCACTTTTGTAAATTTTATATTTATGAATATTTCTTGTCGATTCTGTTTCTCTAGAGAACCCTAACTAATACAACTTGATACCAGGAGTGGTTCTTATGAAACAGAGTCTTAAAAATGGGTTTTTATGAATGATTTTCTACTCTCAAAGGTACTAAGGATATTGATTCCCATAATCAGAATAACATTGCTGATCCATTGAGTGAGTTGGCAAAAGAGATAGTCAAAATATCACCATTCGCTTCTTCTAATGCTTCACTTGTATGAAGCCAGGCTCTGGGGGATAATGTTTTTGACACCTTTACAAAGTTTTGTAGAAATAGTGAGTATATAGATGTTGGTTGGTTTTTGTTAGATACATTGTATACATTAATGAGTGAAAGGGATGGGCTTAAGCCTTCAAAGGAGAAGCTTAGGCACCATCTGACAGATGTAGACATTTCAGTGAATGTTCTGAAGGAAAATCTTATTTCCTGTAGCCATAGACTTGAGATCTCCAAAAATCAGACTCAGAATCTTATTGTTAGAGTAGCAGCTTTAGAACATAAACTGAAATCTCAAACTTGCATGGGGTCTGCCATTAAATTGAGGGCATTGACTGGAAAGTAGTGGGACACTGAAAATGGTGATATATGGATTAATAATGATGTTGGTGGAGAGATTGAAACCCTAGGTCATGCTGAGTCTTCTTTAGATAACCCTGTAATAGTCTGCCCTGAGGACATAGCTGACCCACTTCCAATCTGCCTTGAGGAATTGGCCACCCAACCCCCACCTAAAGGAATTAGCCCTAGGGGATTAATCCTGTTTCACCAAATGAAACTGGAAATGAATGCCCTGAAGCAAATGGCCTGGGATTCTAACACTTCTAATTCTTTTTATGACCCACCCCCACCATACCTCATTTCTTCCAGACCTATAAATAGACTAAAGTTCCAACAGGCCCCTAAAGGTGAGGTACAAAGTATCACACATGAGGAGGTACATTATACTCCAGAAGAACTGTGTGCGTTTTCCAAATTATATAGATAAAAATTAGGGAACTATATGTGGCAATGGATTTTAAGGGTGCGGGATAATGGGGAGGAAATAAAGGCTGTTTCAGGCTGAATTTATTGATATGGGCCCCCTAAGCAGAGATTCTGCATTCAGTGTTATAGCTCAAGGGGTTAGAAAAGGCATTAACAGTTTGTTTGGATGGTTGGTTGAAACATGGACCTAAAGGTGGCCAACATTACCTGCGGTTGAAATGCCAGAATTGCCCTGGTATAATGTAGATGAGGGGATCCAGAGGCTTAGAGAGATTAGAATGTTAGAGTGAATTTATCATGCAAAGCCTGCACTTATACCACAGGAATGTCCAGATGATGAACCTTTTACCAGAACAGTGAGAAATAAATTTGTGAGACTAGTGCCATCATCTCTGAAGAGCTCTGTAGTTGCGCTTCTCTGTAGGTCAGATATTACTGTAGGAACTGCTGTCACTGAGCTGGAATCCTTAAACAAAATGGGGATGACCAGATCCTGAATTGGCAGAAGCCAGGTAACAGCACTTAATTGCCAAAGACAGGGTGGATGTGGCTATTATAATAGACAGCAAACTCAAAGCAGGAGTTAAAATAATCTGACTCACAGAGATTTGTGGCTTGAGTAGTAAATCATAGGGTACCTAGAAATACAATAGATGGGCAGGCTACTAAATTCTTGTTTGAGCTGTATAAACAAAAGAGTCCTAGTTCGAGTGAACAGAAGTTGAATTTCAGTGACAAAGACACAGAGTCATGGCCCCTTAATCAATTTCCAGACTTGAGACAGTTTACAAAACCAGAGCCCCTTGAATGAAGGGGAGGCTAGGTCTCTTTGGGGGAGAACCCTGTTACACTGCCACAAATCTATACTATTAATCTTCCTTCAAGCCTTCCCCAAGGAGACCAACAGTCTTTTACCAGGGTAACTGTGCATTGGGGAACAGGAAATAATCAAATATTTCAGGGATTATTAGACACTGGTTCAGACGTGACATTAATTCCAGGGGACCCAGAACATCACTCTGGTCCACCAGTCAGAGTGGAGACTTATGGAGGTCAGGTAATTGATGGAGTTTTAGCTTGGGTCCATCTCCCAATGGGTCCAGTGGGGCCCTGGACCAGTTGTGTTGTGATTTCCCCAGTTCCAGAATGCATAATTGGAACAGGCATTCTGAGCAACTGGCAGAATCCCCACATTGGCTCTTTGCCTTGGGCAGTGAGGGCTATTATGCTGGGAAAACCCAAGTGGAAGCCACTAGAATTGCCCCTGCCTAGCAAAATAGTTCATCAGAAGCAATACTGGATTCCTGGAGGGATTGCAGAGATTACTGTCACTCTTAAGGACTTGAAGGATGCAGGGGTGGTGATTCCCAACACATCCCTATATAACTCTTCTATATGGCCTGAGCAGAAAACAGATGGGTCTTGGAGGATGATGGTGGATTATTGTAAGCTCAGCCAAGTGGTAACTTCAATTGCAGCTGCTGTTCCAAATGTGGTATCATTGCTTGAGCAAATCAATAAATCTCCTGGCACCTGTTATGCAGCTATTGATCTGGCAAATGCTTTTTTCTTAGTAGCTATTAGTAAGGACCACCAGAAACAGTTTGCTTTCAACTGGCAATGTCAGCAATACATTTTCACTGTCTTACCTCAAGGGTATATCAACTTTCCAGCCCTATGTCATAATCTTGTCTGCAGAGACCTTGGTTGTTTCCCCCTTCCACAAGACATCACACTAGTCCATTATATTGATATATATCATGTTGATTGGAACAATGAGCAAGAAGTACCAACTACTCTAGACTTACTGGTAAGGCATTTGTGTGTCAGAGGATGAGAGACAAATTCAATGAAAATCAGAGTCATTCCATCTCAATGAAATTTCTAGATATCCAGTGGTGTGGGGCATGTCAAGATATCCCTTCTAAGGTGAAAGATAAGTTACTGAATCTGGCCTTCCTGCAACCAAAAAAAGAGGCACAACACCTAGTTGGTCTCTTTGGATTTTGGCGACAACATATTCCTCATTTGGGTGTGCTACTCCAGCCCATTTATTGAGTGACCAGAAAAGGTGCTAATTTTGAGTGGGGACCTGAACAAAAGGAGGCTCTGTAACAGGTTCAGGCTGCTGTACAAGCTGTTCTGCCACTTGGGCCATATGATCCAGCAGATTCAATGGTGCTGGAAGTGTCAGTGGCAAATAGAAATGATGTTTGGAGCCTTCGAGAGAACCCTATAGGAGAATCACAAAGCATACCCTTAGGATTTTGGAGCAAAGCCTTACTATGTGCTGCAGATAACTACTCTTCTTTTGTTAAACAGCTTTTGGTCTGCTACTAGGCCTTAGTAGAGACCAAATGCTTTATCTTGGGCCATCAAGTTACTATGAGACCTGAGTTGCCTATCATGATCTGGGTGTTGTCTGACTCATCAAGCCATAAAGTTGGGCATGAACAGCAGCACTCCATTATAAAATGGAAATGGTATATACCAGATAGCGCCAGAGCAGGTCCTGAAGGCACAAGTAAGTTACATGAAGAAGTGGCACAAATGCCCATGGTCTCCACTTCTGCCACATTACCTTCTATTTCCCAGACAAGGGTGATGGCTTCTTGGGGAGTTCCTTACAGTGAATTGACTGAGGAAGAAAAAACTTGGGCCTGGTTTACAGATGGTTCAGCATGATATGCAGGTACCATCCAAAAGTGGACAGTTGCAGCACTACAGCCCCTTTCTGGGCTGTCCTTGGATTTTCTTTGCAATCCAGGTAGTCAAGGTTATAAAAATATCCATTTATATTTCTTACTAGACTAAACTGATTTCTTTAAAAATAGAATATGTTTGAAGCATTAGCATATTTTCAATTTTATTATACTTTATATAGGTGTTAATATTACCAGGAACATTGTTCAGTTCATGTAACCTAATCTGCCTAGTTAGGCTATTTTTAATAGGAACATTGAGAATGTATTATAATACAGTTATTAAATTGGTAAGCTTGTATAAATTTAGGAAGAACATACCCAAACAGAATAAAATTACATTTGTTTCATACAAAATTTATCATAAAATTCCTTTTATCAGATGTTGAAAAAACTGTTTCCATAAATCTTAAAATATTTACTATCAAGTTCTGAAAAATATACTGCAATTGTTTAATTTGTCACAAGACTAAATCTAGGAAAATTTTTCCATATATCTCAAGGCTCTTTCCTTTTACTTACAGAAATTTTATAATTAGATTTTATTCAGTTGCTCCTACATCAAGTCTACTTTATTTTAATAATTATCTCATTACTGTAGTTGCTATTACAAAAGTGTTGCAAAAAGTTATTAATAAACATAGTCTATTCTGTAGCACTTTTTATGCTCAATATTTCTAATCTAGGCCTAGAAAAAAAGAGAATTCTAAACCATGCTGTGGTAGTTATATTCAGTTGTCAACTTGGCCAGGTGAATGTGCCTAGTTCTGTTGCTGTGGACATGAGCCAATGGTACGTGAACCTCATCTATTGCTCATTACATCTGCAGTTGTCTAAGAGGCATTCCTGCTGCAATGAATGATGTTTGATTTAATTGGCTGGTGCTTAAATGAGAGAGTTTAACATAGCACAGCCCAAGCAGCTCAGCATACCTCATCTCAGCACTTGCAGCTCAGCCCAGGCCTTTGAAGATGCAGAAAGAAATCACCCTGGGGAAAGTTGTTGGAACCCAGAGACCTGGAGAGAAGGCCAGCAGAGACCATCTTGTGCCTTCCCATGTAAGAAAGAACCTCAGTGGAAAGTTAGCTGCCTTTCCTCTGAAGAACTAGTGAAATAAATCCCCTTTTATTAAATGCCAACCCATCTCTGGTGTGTTGCATTCTGGCAGCTAGCAAACTAGAACACATGCCTCCCACATCTTTCTATGCCCAACCCTCCCTCATAACTGCTTTAGGTGGTTAGGCATTGGGGCAGAGAGTGTTTGCACAGACAGAATAAAGCCAGACCTGCTGAAAATTCTAGTGTGGGCTGTGGAAACCTGAGAGCTCACATGTCCCTCTCCAACTATTTCTAATTATTAGATTTCCAGCATTTATATTCCTATATTATTATTATTATATTTACTTAACTAAAAGCTGTGACCAGGACCATTGGAAATGGTCCCTGATTTTTCCAGAGGCAGTCTTTCAGTAGTTTTCTGCTGTCTTGGGGAAAATCTTGGGGTGGTTTCTTTCTAATGTCCAGGTTTGTTTACTTACAAAACTGATTTTCAATCTTGCCAGTTAGAGGGGTTTTTATTCTTTTACTTCAGAAGTTCTAATTTATATAAAAATTGAATAAAACTGCCTATTTCTTTCTTATGTAATTTCAATAGGCCTTTCAGAAAGTTTTTGCTACTTTGTTATTATCATCATAGGTATCAGAATATACACTGAAAAGACAGACAGACTCAAGTAGAAAGTTAGTTACACAAGAAACAGAAACACAGAAATATTTCTGAGAGATACATTAAGTGATTGAATATATATATATATATTTATCTCATTTCTACCTTTTTACAGAACAATTTTAACAAATGGTAGTATTTTAATTTTAAATCATTTTGAGGCCAGATTATGTTACATAAACAAATCCTTTTTTATAGACTTGTATCTAAAATGTTTTCAATTTTTAATATAGCTAAAAGCTTCCCTTATTAAAGAATTTCCATAATCAGTAACTACTTAGGAATATTTGATGAATACAAATGCAGGAACATACCTACTAACAAATTCAAGCAGACACTTAATGTTTACCATAGCATATTGAAGTAACATGCCAATTAATAACTACGCCAAACATACCAGCCCCATTTGGCTAGGAATGTTTACTATAGCTGTTAAATTATCCCAAGATTTCTCTGAGGAAGAAATTATTATGATGTAATCATTATAATGCATAAACTTTGAATTTCTACATTTCATCTCACAAAAATTGTGGCATAAGGTTATGTGTATATCCTTGGGGAAATAGTAAACATATATTCTTTTCCATATAAAAGCAAACTATAGTGATATTTATTAGATTCTTTTTAGATGCAAATTTACTCACATATATTATATATTCTCATACCATTTAATCATCCAATTTATAAAATCAGTGGTTCACATTATCATCATATAGCTGTGCATTCACCATCATGATCATTTTTTTAATGTTTTCATTACTCCAAAAAAGAGAATATAAGTAAATATAGAAGTAAAAAGAATACCCAAAACATCCCATAGAGCCTTCCCCTCTTATTACTAGTTTATTATTTTGTCTTTTCTTTTCTTACTTATCTCTTCATACCCTGGTAAAGGAAGTGTCAGTCACAAGATTATCATAATCACACAGTCACACCTTATAAGCTCTATAGTTAATCAATAATATTCAAATATCAAGGCTATTGGACTACAGTTTCACAGATCCAAGTATTTCCCTGTAGCTACTCCAATATACCAAAACCTGAAAAGGGATATATATTCTCATGTAGTATATATACTGCATGATAATAACCTCCAGAATGACCTCTCACCTCTATTTGAAATCTTTCAGAAAAGGAAACTTTATTTCACATCATTTCTCTTCTCCCCATTTGATCAAGAAATCTAAATCAATTCCATGATGTGAGAGCCAGGCTTATCTCCAGGAGTTATGTCCCATGTAGTGGGGAGGGCAGTGAGTTCACCTGCTGAGTTGGCTTAGAGAGAAGATCACATCTTAGAGAGAATATCCAAAAAAAGTTCTCGGAGAGTGACTCTTAGGCATAGTCATAAGTAGTCTTACTTTCTCCTGGGTAAGAATAAGTTTCATAAAGGCAAGGCCCCAAATTTAGAGTGTGGCCTATCAAATTGGCAGTCCCAAATGCATGTGAGAATATGAGGTCTTCTCCAGATGAGAAAGTTTAATATTTCCAACTTTACCTCCAGTCCCTCAAAGGGACTTTGCAAATACTTTTTAACCTTCTGCCCAGATTACTGTGGGGTGTACCATGGCATCACACCAACTTGTGCAAACCAATGAGATCATACTCCCTTTTAAAGATTCCCTATGGTTATGGTGTTTGAATAAGCTGACCATATAACAAATTAGATAGTGTGCTACAGAAAATATAAATTTTGCACCAAATAAACATCTCTTCCTTTGTTCTGAAATAGAAGTTGAAGTTTAAAGTGCAGTCAATTTCATCCTTTACCCTTTATTCAGATTTACATTATTCCTACCTATTAGATTTAAAGAAGGCCCAGAGACAAACTGACCACAGGAGAAGGAATTAATTCAGTCACTAGCAAGGTGGATTCTGAAATCAGACTTCACCCTGCAGGGGAGAACAATTACTGGATCTTTATACCTGAAGGTCTGGACAAGATGAAAAGTTACATGCTGCTTCAGTCATGCAGGGCTGTAACTGCTTGAGGGAGGGTTTAGGATCAATTAAGAAACTGTTGTGGGAATATACATTAGGGGCTAGCATTATTAAACTATGGTGTGAATATCTATTAGGGGGTGCCCATTATGAAACTGCTTTGGGAATATCCATTAGGGTCTGCCCATCATGGAACTATTGTGTGGGAATAACTTTTAAGGGCTAGTCACATCATGGGGAAGGGGGTCTTACCTAACATTCTAGCCTTTGGTTATATACATACAAAAGAGAAAAAATGGGTAAGGAGAGACTATTAGGTCAAGCCAGGGACAGAGTACAAGGAAAGGAGGTAAAGTTGTTCATTCTGTCTGCTTTCTGTTGTTAGGGGTTGTGGTGGGGGTTTTGTCTTTCTTCCTCCTTGATGCTGAGGTAAAAGAGGGGAATTTTAGAGTGAGAGTCTGGTGTTGATTCTCTCACAACAGGAGAATGTTTTCCACATGGCTTTGAGTTATATGGTGGACTATAGGCTGAATAAAATGCACTAGGACTTGCATGATATAGGGTCATGTGAATATTAAGAGAAGAAGAGTTACTGGTAGGGTAAGGATCAGGATAAGCCAGGAGAACCATAAGGTTTTTCTTTTAAATTCTTGGGATGCTTAAGTGCAAAGATCTGTATCTGCTTCTTGCTGGTGGGGGTTGAGGGCATATAGAGCTGTCCCTATATTTTGTTACAAGACAGTGGCTGCTGCTGCTGCTCCTGCTGGAGGAATTACAAGTTGCTGATAGCCTGGTTTGTTATTGTTTGGATAGTTCTGCAAATAAAGCTGGTTATGAGTTTTAAGAGCCAGGGCTTAAAAATGAGGAGGGATATTTGGGCAATAACTTTTTAACTGCTTCAAAGCTGAAAATGGGTGTTGTCATTAAGGGGCAATGGGATGATATGATGAAACTGGTTGCTATTCTTGGAGAGTCCAGCATCTCTGGGTTTCAGAGCTTTTCTGGCATTGGAACAATTTGAAGGTTTTAAGTCTCTGAAAAACAAACTTAATAAGTAGAATTTTACAGAGCTCAGGATATTATTCAGGGTTTCCATGAACACTGTTGGTTGGGGTTTGCTAAATTGTGGCAGTTTGTAATATCTGTCCATAACTTTATTTAGGACCTGATCCTAAATAAAGCTATAGGGAGCGCCTGTACCCAGGTCAGTTTTGCTTCTTGGCAGATCATCCTTAATTGTACTTTTAGAGTTCGATTCATCTGCTCCACTTTCCCACTGCTTTGTGGCAAGTAAACAGAGTGGAATTTTCAAGTTGTCTGTAAAGCTTTTTCCAGTTTTTGAAGGGCTTCAGCCACAAAAGTAGGGCCATTGTCAGAGCCAATGGTAAGTGGTCCCATACCAAGGAATGATGTCCTTCAGAAGGGCTCATGCTATTTTCTGTGTAGTTTCTGAATGGGTGGGATAAGCTTCTGCCCATCCTGAGTAGTTGCAAACAAACACCAAGAGGTATTGATATCCCTGGTCCCGTGGCAGTTCTGTGAAGTCCACCTGTAGATTTTTGAATGGGCTGAGGCCCACCAGCTGGTTGTTCAGACCCCCTAGTTTTGCACTGGGCTGCTTGGCATTGTTCTTTTGACAGGTAGTACATCTTTTGCACACTAGTTTTATCCAGGAGGGAAGCCTAGATACGTAGAGATGAGCACTCAGGCTGGCGGTGAGGGCTGTTTCCCCTAAGTGAGTTTAGTTATGGAATTGCTATACAAAAGGCCATGCTAGGTTTTCAGGAATTACAGTGCATCCATTGTGTAATATCCACCATCCCTCAGGGCACACTTTTCCTTCCTTGTGTAGCCAGTTGCTTTCCAGCTTTGAGTAGATTGGTGTTTTCTTCCACCACTGTAATGAATGGGGGATGAGAGGGGCGACAAACAGTTTGTCTTTTGGGGGAAGTGTTAGATACCCTAGCACTGCCTGCTTGGCAGCTGAATCCACTTTTCAGTTGCCTCATCGTTAAGGAGTTGCCTTTTTGATATCCACAGCAATGAATCACCGCTACAGTGGTGGAGGCCCACACCACTTCCAGCAGAGCTAGAATTTCTGGTCCATATTTGACATGCTTTCCCCTTGCTATCATCAGCCCCTGTTCTCTGTATACTGCCCCATGTACTTGTAGGGTTGTGAATGCATACTTTGAATCAGAATAAATATTAGCTTCCTGTCCTACTGCTAATTGTAGACCCTGGGTGAGCGCTATAAGCTCAGCTTTCTGAGCTGAGGTTTCTGAAGGCAGGGCTTCTGCCTCTAAAGTGTTTGCTAAAGTAACGATGGCATATCCAGCATCATGCACTTCATCTTCCATAAGTGAACAGTTCGATGTCAGGATGTTTTAATGGCTGGTCTTTAAGGTCAGGTCAGCTGGAGTAGACTTTGTCTATGGTTTCCATGCAGTCGTGTTCTGGGACTCCCAGCCCCATGGGCAGCAGGGTGGCAGGGTTGAGGGTCTGACACACATCAAGCTGCAAGTTTGTAGTTTCACATAAGGTAACCTGGTACTTGGTGAGTCTTGCATTCCATAGCCAGAGATGCCCTTTTTATTCCATGAGGCTGGTGACCAAGTGGGGGACTAGAACAGTTAGCTTCTGCCCAAATATGAGCTTCCCAGCCTTGTGGACCAGAAGGGTGGTGGCTGTGACAGCTCTTAGGCAAGAGGGCCACTCCAGTGCTATCTTGTCTACCTGTCTGGAGAGATAAGTGAGAGGCCTTTTCCATGATCCAAGGGTTTGGGTTAAAACCTCAATGGCCATTCCTTCCCACTCATGGACAAACAGGGTGAAAGGTTTTTCTAAGTCTGGGAGGCTTAATCTTGGGGCTGACATAAGCAATGTTTTTAGACACTGAAAAGTATGCTCTTGCTCAGTTCCCCATTGGTATGGGTCTCAATTGCCCCCCTTAGTGGCTTCATAGAAGGGCTTGGATAATAGTGCATAGTATGGAATCCAGATTCTGCAGTACCTGGTGGTTCCTAAAAATCTTTGATTTGCTTCCAGGAGGTTGGTGTGGGGATTGCACAAACTACTCACTTGCACTCTAGCCTCAAGTTCTGGGTTCCCTGCTGCAGGTAAAAACCTAGATATTTAACCTACTATTGGCAGAGTTGGGCCTTTTTATGAGACAGGCAGTAACCTGCCTGAAATAGGTGGCAGAGGAGATGCTCTATCCCTTGCTTACAGTCATTTAGAGACTCAGCAGTGAGCAGGAGGTCATCTACATATTGCAGGACAGTACAATTGTAATTTTTTGCTTGGAATCATTGTAAGTCTTTTCCCAGTGTTCACCCAAAAATAGTGGGAGAAACCAGTTGAGCCCCCAAGTGAATTTCTTGAGTGACTGAGAAAACATTGATGAGAGTGTTTCCAGTCCCGGTCCTGGTGCCCACCACCCAGCCTTGAGGAAACCTGGAAAGTCTGAGCCCAGAACAAAAGGCAACCTTAGCTTTTACAGACTGTATTACATGTTAACAATAAAATAAGCTGAACATGGTGACCAGCTACATTAAAGGAAAAATAATTGGTTAGTTTAAGGCACGAAGTGGGTTACAGAAGCAGGTGAGCTGTTAAGGGAGGGGTCCCCACCCAGGTGTCTTATCTTGCTTGCCTGTAGTTTCACCCATTCCTGAAGGCTAAGAGAGTGGGTCTCTATCCCATGAATGCATTTTATCTCACTTGTCTGCAGTCCCACCCATTCCTGAAGGTCAGGAGAGAGGGTTTGGGGATTTTTCACAGAGGAGGCAGCCAAACAAGAAAGGGAAGTGGGGGAGAAGCCTGCCTGCTGTGAAGCCTGTTTGCTACTATTAGTTATGTGTGATTTTCTTTGTCTGTTTCTGTTGCATGGTATAGGTTTTGGAGAATCTGTAAAGAGATTCAGATTTAGGGAGCTGCCATTATTATAAGGAAAGGCATTTGACTATTAAGTACCAAATATTTTTGGATTTAGATTTTATCTTCTTTCTCATACAACTTTTATGCAATGTTCTCTTTCATTATAAGTCATAATCATATTTATTTATCTATTTTAAGAAAAATTCCTTTCTTCCTGACAAACCTTCTGAGTTCAAATTTGGTATATGGATATTATGTAAGAGTAAAACTTTTAGGAAGTTGTTTAGCAATGACCTTGTGCCAGAATTATCTATAAAGTATTTTAGTCATGCACAAAGCCTTAAGCTTTTCTTTTCACTTCTGTTTCCTCTTGGTTTCGAGAATTTCAAATGTATGCTGATTAATTGAAAATAGATTCTTGTCGATGCAACCTTATGCCTTTGTTCTTAATAAATGATTTCTCTTTGTTCTTAGATTGCTGTTTTTACCCTTAATTTTCCTAGAGTGGTAGGGCAGGGGAAGATGTTGAAAATACAGTGTTCACTTGAAGTATCATGAGGAAGTCCTCAGTTCCTTGAGTGATGATTCCTCAATGAATTTAAACAGGTATGAGTAGTCTTGGGAACAAATTAAACAACTCAGTGAAGGTTTTTCTTATTTATTGCTGATTAAGTGCCCAGTCATATATTCCTTACCTGGGAGAACATTTCTTCTTAGATATTGCGTAGCTGTCAACATGTCGAATAAAATCCACCATATTACTAGATATGAACAATGTTATAATAGACATAAGAAAGCTTTACAAAGTTACCAGAAGAGTGTGATGTCATGAACATGGTAGCATAAACAGCTACTGAACACCTCACCCCAGAGATTCAGTAAAGAATAAATATACTTGTCACTCATTCAGAACTCTGGAGAATGATCCCAAAATTACTGAATCAAAGAAAACAAAAAATATCAAATAGGAACCTCACATCCTGGACTGGCTGGTCCTCCCCTCCCCACCCCCTCACTCAGTACTACACTTGTCTCAAATTGCAGAGAGGAAGGAGTGGGGAGTCCCACCCACTCTCACTGGGACACAGGCTATAAAATCTCTCCCAGTTGTGAGACATATTCTCATCTATGTCCAGACACAGAGACCCAAGCCCACAGGGTCCCATGGCAAGACTTAAGTTGTTGAGGAGGGCAGACTACAGAAAAGCAGTAAGGAAGAATTTCCTAAATGGATGATCAGGGAGAATTTCCTAAATGGATGATCAAGATGACTGCAAAAATCTTCCCTAAAAGCAAGTGGCCAGGCAGAACCTACCCATATCAACTGTTTGAGGACCTGGGGGACAGGAGAGGACATTTCAAAGGTCAGGTCAGTGAAGGATGAAGAGTCTGAGAAAACATTGATGAGAGTGTTTCCAGCCCTGATCCTGGTGCCCACCACCCAGCCTTGAGGAAACCAGGAGCTGGAAGCCTGATTCTTGCTTAAGGGATGGCTGCAGACTGGAGCAGCTTGGAGGCCCTCTGATGTAAGTATAGTGGAAGGCAGAGCCTCATACTGAGTCAGATCTTGGCTGGAAAAATCTGAGAATAGAATCCCCACAGTTTCATCTCCATCCAGTCAGATGATGCCAGTGCTCCAGGAGGAAAATAGCTCCTGGGGATGAGTAAGTCACTGAACAGTGCCATTTACTGGGCAGACCAGAAAGTGCAGCTGAACTGCAGGGCTCTTCAGAGCCTCTCCAGATGGTATTCCAAGCCCATTGGAGGTGGTGCACATTCCCTGCATGGGTACTGGGTCCTGTTTTGGATGAGAAATATCAATAGCCCAACTGTCAAATCTGTCCCCTAAAACCCAGGCTACAACTCAGCCCTGAACAAGAGGGAGAAATTGACCTTCTATATATATATAGACCAGGACAGCAGATTTGAAGAACCAGAGGAAAGAATCAGTGAGATAGAAGACAGATAACCAAATCTGAACAAGCAAAAGAACAAAAATGAGAAAAAAGTGGAAAAATTTGAGCAAAGTCCCAGGGAAATCATTGACACCACAAAGCACATAAAGGTATACATCATAGGTACAGAAGGACAAGAAAAAGGAAAAGTGCCAAGAAGATTATTCAATGGAATAATGGCTGGAAATTGCCCAACCCTTGTAAAAGACATAAATATGCAAATAAAAGATGCCCAAAGTACTCCAAACAGAATAAATCTGAAGACTAGGTGTCTTGGAATAATCAGACTGCCAAATGCCAAGGAGAAGGAGAAAATTATGAAGTCAGCAAGAGAAAAACAATCAACACATATAAGGGAAGCCATGTAAAAATAAGTGTTGATTTCTCATCAGATATCATGGAGGCTAGAAGGCAATGGTGTCATTGTCATTTATTTAAGATACTGAAAGAGAAAAAAATACCAGCCAAGAATTTTCTATTCAGCA
Source organism: Myrmecophaga tridactyla (assembly GCA_004026745.1). NCBI lineage: Eukaryota > Metazoa > Chordata > Mammalia > Pilosa > Myrmecophagidae > Myrmecophaga > Myrmecophaga tridactyla. The sequence goes on along the minus strand of PVIY010002750.1, from coordinate 102,197 downwards.
AAGCTTGCCTTCAAAAATGAGGGAGAGTTTTAAATATTCACAGATAAACAGAAGCTGATTGAGTTCATTAATAAGATACTGTCCCTAGGAGAACTACTAATGGGATTTCTGCTCAATGAAAAGACAACAGAAAGAGGTCTGGAGGAGGGTACAAAATTGAAGAATTTTAGTAAGGGTAACTTAAAGGATAAAAAAGAGAGAGGGATAAAATTATAGATCTGACAAATTAAAACCAAAGGATGAGATGATTGAAACAAAAACTGCCTTTACAGTAATATCTTTGAATATTAATGGATTAAAGTCCTAATCAAAACACAGAAATTGGCAGAATAGATTAGATAATATGCTCCCTCTAAATGCTTTATACAAGAGGCTTAGAACCAAATATGAAAATAGGTTGAAAGTGAAAGAATGGAAAAATATATTCCAAGCAAGTAGAAACCCAAAGAAAGCTGGGGTAACTATAATAATATCATAAAAAATGCAGAAATGTTATGAAATAAAAAAAGGACACTACATAATAATAAAAGGGGCAATTCAACAAGAAGAAATAAAAATATAAATATCTATTTATTTCTATCAAAAACTTTACATGTTTACATTTTATTACTTTAAAGCTCTCTGCCCCCAACTCCATAAACATCTCTACCTAACTTGTACAGAAATTTGGCAAGGTAGGTGTTATCATTGTGATTATTCCTATTTTAAAGATAAAGGAAAATGAAACTCAAAAAGATTAATGATCATGCCAATACCAGAGTCAGATCTAATACTCAGAAAAGCATTTGTCTGATGTTGGTATTAGACAAATGCTCTTTCCACCATTTCAAAGGGTATCAGAAAAAAAGGCAGCATTTAGATCATAGCCTTTCTTGAGCTGTAGCAAATTAATGGTTAAAATGGGAAATTTCAAGTTGCATATTGGTAGTACAATGAAATATTTTCACAGAAACTTCTTTTTTAATTGCTGAGTTGCATGATACACCTAATAAAAAAACCAACTGTCAGTCACAAAGCTATATTGCCTACTGATATGTAGGAGAGTATATAATCCAATTTAGAAAGAAGATACATGCCAATACTTTCTTGAAACACACCACATATACTTAATGTTTAAAATTATATTGGACTAGAAAAAATTATATTGGGCTATTGTTCTGCTGAGTAGAAGAGGCTAATGATAATAAAAGTAATTGCATGTAAAATCATCTGAAAAGTTTCAAGTGCCTTCATATGGCCCTAACAACTTATAAAAGTGAAATCTAGTATTCTTATTTTAAAGAACAAAGGAATATCATAAATGTTACATAACAATATTCTAGAATATGTAAGCCAGCATAGAGCCCCAATATTCTTCTCCACATCCTGTGATCTCCTTACTATATAGAATTTCTTGATGCCAGTATTTAGTTGTGATTTAGCATATTAAAATGTTTTTAATTATCTGACTTAGTAAGTGATAATTTACTAGATTCAAAATCATAAGTAGAAACTAAAACTAAATGCAGATTTTTTTCAGAAGCATATGGTAAAATCCATCCATCAAATAATTTCACTATTAAAAATTAGCTATATCCTTGGTTACTTGAATCATATTACTAAGTACACTTCTGGGACTTGTCTTTGCAAACTACTTTTGGGAAGGGTTTATGAATTATGTAAGAAAGCAAGAATCATTATTACACATTTGAGCAAAGGAAGTACTTCTTAGATAAACTTACCTATTACATAAGATATTGTGAATAGCTTTTGGCCTTTTTAGAAAATGAAGCTTATTATCAAAAGCAAATATTTACAATAGATGTCTTCTTCTTTTTGCTTCTTTAAATAGGAAAATCCAGCCTCCCATGTCATGGGCACAATAGGTTTTAAAGAGGAAGTCAGTGGACTTCATGATGTTGCATTATTTAGCAAACATGCTATGATTTTAGAAACATGAAGGAGAATAAGACTGTAGGCTTCAGGATCAAGAGGCAGGGGTTTTATTTCTCAGTGTCACCATCTCATTCCATGACCTTAACCAGGTATCCCACTTCTATAGTCAGTTTATTTCAATAATTTAGAAAGTGTTTCTAAGTTTTGTGATTCTGTTCATGCCATTTTAATACCTTGAATATTGTTTATTTATTTATAAATTTTTCTGCTTCTACTCAAATTTTAAGAAATAAAATTGAAAACTTATGAGATATTACATGTTTATAGATCAGCAATTGACCACATTCCACCACTCAACTTTCCCATTTCTGGTCAACAGCTTAGAAAATGTTCATTTGGGATGAAAGCACATGAATTCTGTTGAGGTTTATTAGACCTGAAAATGTAAATTTGTTTCTTTTGAAATGCATGAAGCAATCCATAAAAGGAACACTGGCAGGCACCCAATTTTTGTGGAATTACCTCCAGAATCAGTAAAACATCAAACTACGCCTCAACTAGTTTCTGACCAACTGTGATCTGATTCATATTTCATATTTTTCTGCTTTTATTCTGGTCTGAAAGTGTGTTATGGTTTTTCCTTTTTTTTTTTTTTCACTTTCTTCTTGGACATGATTCTGGAAACAGACTCTCCCGGTATAGTTTAAGAAATGCCACCTTCAAAAAATTACCTTCATAGACAACCCTGACTGATTTTAGAACTGACTCTGTAGAGTCTGTCCTTTCTCCAGTACATAGGACCCTAGGTCCTTGGAGCAACCAGGTGTAGGGATTCTAAGGAAACTTTCACCCCACCACTCCAGCTATTTAAGTAGTAGCTGGATGACCATTTAATGGGTCATCTCTATATCCAGTGAATGGATTTCAATTTTTTATAAGTTTGAAAAGGTTAATCTTGTATGTATATGCTACTTCTCTGATCTGACTCTATATTTTATACAGAAAAGACAAGTTGAGGACATTTTTCCTGGTAATAATTTATATTCCTTGTAGTTCTTTGGATAATTTAAATCCCATTTAGGCTTCCTTTGGCATTTTCTATAACAAATATTTACCATGACCATTACTATAATATTTAAATATCTCATTGAACTAAGTTTCATTACATGGGCTCAGATAATTGTTGTGAACTGTTTTTCTACCATAACACATTGTTCAGAATGATCACATTTTCTTGAGGCACTTCATAGGTGTATTGTGACACTAAAATGAAATGGCTGAAGGAAATACATTTTAACCTATGCATATAATTCCATAAGTGGAAACATTTTCTTCATCATTATATTAGTTTGATTCACACTCAGAGCAATAAACAACTAACTTGAGGAAGTACTGGACACTTTGTGGTACAAAATTCCTTTATTATAACAGGGTTAATAACTGATGCTGCATGCATACCTGAATACAATATCTAAAAGTTATGGTCAACATAAAGGATGGCTTGATAAAGAAACATAATATTATGGTGAAAATTTAAATCAGATCGCTTTCTACCTAAATGTCTGCTTTTTACAAAACCAAATATTCAGAAACTCCATACTAAGTTCATTTGTCCAAATCACAATTATCAAATATTCAAAATCATTGTGTCATTCAGTTTATTTGTAAGCTTTGACTCATTTTTCTCTTGTTGTGATTTGTCTTCTGGTAGACTTAAGAATGGATATGAAATTATAATTGAAATTCTGTTAAAGTTCTCCTCTAACGTTCAGTTAGGTAAAGTGAAATAATTGGATGGTTAGCAAGTTCTGCTAATAAGGTGAAATACCCCTGAGGTCTCATTAGCCACAACTAAGAAACTTCATTTCAAGGAGGATATATGGTAGCACTTTTAAGGCTCAAGTGAAAGGCATTATCCATAGGTGCCATTTATAAATCAACGAAGAGAATTATTGTAGCTGAGCTAGTTGGCATTTTAAATCTTACAAGTTTACTCCTTTCTGGGTCAACTAAGAGCTGCCTGGAGCCCTGGCATGGAGCTTTGGTAAAGAAGTTCATAGGTGAGATTTTTTTCAGGAAATCATATGATTATAGATAAATATCAGATTTAAATGGACCTTGAAAATAATAATAACCATACCCTGACCCACTATGGCCCCACCAATCTTGGGTTTAAATCTCTTCAGTATATATAACATCAAGGAAAACAGAATCAGCATAACCACACCAACTTACAAGAAATATTTCAGGTTCTTTTCTCTTTTTTCCTTTATTGATTATACATTTAATTTAGAATCAGATTATATATTCAAAACTGCATCCATACTTTTCCTGCATAATATTACAACATAAGAAGTTTCCTACAATATTACACAACATTTAAAAACATCTATGTTAAATGCTACACACTGTTGGAAGGCATGCATTGTATTTTTACTTAATCATTTTTCCAATGCTGGACACTTCATTTTCTAACTTTCCACAGCTATTAATTTTGTTGAATGTATTTCCCTTTTAAAAATATTTTCCTTTAGTGTCCATTCCAAGAATGAATATTATTGATTCAAAGAAAAAAGTATAGTTATTTCTATTTCTTCATAGTTGTTTCTATATCACTTTTATGAATAATATTAAGTATATTAAATATTATATTCATATATAGTTTATATTATCTATTATATTATAATATAAGTACATTAAATAATATTTACTTTCTTTTAATATTTAATAATATCCAATATTTGGGGGAATCAACCCAAAATTAAAAAATTCCAAAGAAGCAGGAATACTTCATTTTCACATGTGCATAAGCATTTCATCTTAGCTTATTGAAAATCCTTTTTTCTCTTTGTTTTTGGAAAGAAAGAAAATACTATGAAACTATGGGAATAAAGGAAGCATGGCAATTCACCAAGCCTTCAATTTATGAGTTTTCAAAATAACAAAATTTATTATATGCAGAATAAAATTCATTAGTTTTAAAAAATATTTCTCTTTTTTCCCTTCAAGGAATTTATGTCCCCAATTAGGGGTGATTCTCTCATTTGATAAATAATGTGATACCCCTTAACTGATGATGGATGATGGATATGATGAGAGGGCAGGAAGAGAAAGCTTGAGAATGCATATAGTAGAAACTTAAAAGACTGAAAAGAGAATACATATAGCAGGAACTTAAAAGAAGATCACTAATATCATAGATGTTTGAATTGTTGCTCTTGGTAATAAAATACCTGGAGTGAGGAGGATTACTAAAGCCATTCAATGAGGAATTATTTATGGCTTTATGCCACATAAACATAAATTAATATACCTAGAAAGAGTCCAATACATATTTGTTGGATTAGTGAACATGTAATAGGTAGGTTTTATAAATGTGCATGTTTGTTTGTATATGTGTACATGTATATATGGAATTTTATCTATCATCTATTTATATATCTATCATAACTTGAAAACTTTTTTCTGTTCTCCAAGTTAAAACTTTGAAAATAAGGTTCCTTTGGCCCAATAGGCCTTCAGGGCCTAAAGACCTTACCAAGAGTTCCTGATTTTATTTGATTTTTTGCTTAACCCCATACTATTGAAGCTCTCAAGAGAGAAATGATAAATAGCATAGAAAGATGGGTGCACTTGAGCTCTAGGTTTATGGGCTGGGGAGCATTTATATTCTTATGTATGGGGATAAAGGAAGTGTGGCAATTCACCAAACGTTTATCATCACCTAGTAAGTGCCAGGCATCTAAGACACTACTGTGGGCACTCTACTCTGCACAGTGAGGAAACAGGCATGAATAGCATGTGCTGTGGTGGGGAGCCAAGGTGTGTCTCCAACTACTTGTAAACTTCCTTAATCTGCCTGCTTATGATCTTTCTTGACCAGTGGACAATGTCTTTCTGTTCAGTTAGAGCTGTGAGTTCAAAAGTCAATAACCCTGGAAGAGGGACTATCCCTTTCCTTTGTGCAACATTTTAGAGCTTACAAAACATATTCTGCAGCCACTGTTAGTGGGCTCACAGATGCAGGACAGAACTTGGAAGCTTATGGTACTGAAATGACTTAGCAAAATCATATCAAGGACAGAATCAGGAGAAGGCTCTAGATCTCCTCACACATATGACTCATGTTTTCTTGGGCACTTATTTCTGATAAATGCCCTTTAGAAGATGTTTATAGGTAACAAGAACTAGGTGTCTTAAGATAAGGAAACAGCTTCATGGAGACAGTGAAAATGAATAATTGAAGAAGTAACTTGTATGAGGGCTGCTAAAGATACACTCCATAATTATGGTGATGGCTTTAGTTCTATACTATGAAACTCAGACTACAACCCTTCTATAATTAATTATCTTTCTTTGTCTCCTTGTAGATGATTCTGGCATCAGAAAAGTGTTCCTCCCTGAATGGATCACCTCATAACTCCTAACAATGTGACTGAATTTATTCTCTTGGGACTCACACAGAATTTGCACTTACAGAAAATACTTGTCATTGTTTTTTTATTCATTTTTCTATTTACTGTGCTGGCCAATCTGCTCATTGTAATCACCATCTTCCTTAGCCCCACACTTTCTGCTCCTATGTACTTTTTTCTCACCTACTTGTCTTTCATAGATGCCTCCTACACCTCTGTCACCACCCCCAAAATGATCATTGACCTGCTGTACCAGAGAAGAAGCATCTCCTTGAGTGGCTGCCTGACTCAGCTCTTTGTGGAGCACTTCCTGGGAGGATCAGAGATCATCCTGCTCATTGTCATGGCCTATGACCGCTATGTGGCAATCTGTAAACCCTTGCATTATGTGACCATCATGCAACAAGGGTTCTGCTGCCTCCTGGTGGTCATGGCCTGGATTGGGGGGATAATCCATGCCACTGTTCAGATTCTCTTCATGATCAACTTGCCCTTCTGTGGCCCCAGTGTCATTGACCACTTCATGTGTGACCTCTTCCCACTCCTGAAGCTTGCCTGCACTGACACATACATGCTGGGAATGGTGGTAGCTGCCAATAGTGGGGCCATGTGTTTGCTCATTTTGTCCATGTTACTCACCTCCTATGTCATTATCCTGTGTTCCCTGAAATCCCATGGCTCCCAAGGACAGCGTAAAGCTCTCTCTACATGTGCCTCCCATTTTACAGTAGTTGTACTCTTTTTTGTACCCTGCATATTCACCTACATGCGTCCAGTGGCCACCTACTCTGTGGACAAGTTGGTGACTGTGTTTTTTGCAATCCTCACTCCCATGTTAAATCCTGTCATTTATACAGTTAGAAACACAGAGGTGAAAAATGCCATGAGGGATTTGCTGAAGAAGAGAGCAACTTAGGCTGTTCATGATACCAAGAAAGTGATGATACATAAATCAGGGAGGATCAAATCTTTCATAAAATGTGAAACAAGATTGCCAAATTCCACAGGTAATTGACCAAAGATAGGATGAGAAATTAATATTTAGAACACTTAATAGTGACTAGAAGCTTTGCTAGCTGCTTTTGATTGCTTTTCAGGTACTTATCCAAGGCTTCTGTGTTCATGTATGATATTCATATTGCAGATATGCAAAGAAAAAAACTGTAAAGACTTAGTTTGATGATTCTAGGGTATATTTTGCTTCAGGGTCTCACTGCTACTTTGCTAAATCATTCACAAATATGTCACTTGAGTGAAATGACTTTTCTGTAGGACCTTGGCCTCAAAACTTTTTTTATTTTGGCTCTGCCTTTGGTAAAGCAAAAATAGAAGAAACCAAAATGTATATGTGGGGGGTGGGCAAAGGACAGTTCAGAAGTGAAAGAACCACCAAGTTATTTTTGTTGTTGCTATCTTTAATCATTCAAAAGAAAAAGACTGGAAAATTTGAATTTATCTTTAATTTGGCTTAATTTCCTCAAATATTCTTATTGTCCACAGTTTTGTTTGAATATAAAATATTTTTTCCTTCTTTTTACCGTGTCTAGAAAAGTCATCTGAAGCAATAAGAATAAACATATATGTTTAAGCTCAGCAAAAAAATGGTAAGTTTACAAAGCTAATGCTGTATAAGTGAGATGCATATATTTACATTAAATAAACTTTTTTTGTCCATCCAGCATAATCAAGTCAGTTAGCTGATTTATCCATGCACTAAATTTATTGTTCCAAAATCCCTATCCCCACTTGCAGAGAAGCAAATAAAAACTAAGAGAGGTATATTACTCTACTTTCCTCTGGTCCACAACTAAGTTTCATCTACAGACGTCAGATCCAGATCTTCCTAATCACGGTCGTATCTTCTTTCAAATAAAACAGTATTGTCTGTGGTATGTTTATGTCTATAGATAAGAAATGTATTTTCATTGCTAATAATGTGCTTGACCCTTTGAGAAATATGATGTCAAATTTTTTGCAACCTTTTATCACATGCAGCAATATTTTTCAAGAATGATGTTCCTATAAACACATAAAAATATATAAAGTTGTTCTACTTTACTACATAATGTTTTTGTGTTACTCCAATTTGTGTTACTTTCCATTTCTCAAGCTCTCATCATCTGGAGCTATTTCCTCCATAATTTGAGCATACATTAAAGCCAGAGTAAAGTACATCTGTTCTTCTGGGTGATTGTGTGTTCTAGCTTATGCTCAGTGCCTTGAGTTCATATAAAACAGAATGTGTTAAAAGTTGATGCCTGAAGCATGATATAATCAGGGCTTAGTCTATTCAAAGGATCAAGGTTGCAGTGCCTGGTGAGAAAAGTTTCAAGAAAATTTACAGTAAATGATTCATGCTTCATTTTCCCTTAAGACAGTTAATTGCGAGATTGATGTTTGGAGGAAAAATAAATGATTCAATAACAGAGGTGACTTGAGAGTAGCACACTGAAAACAAATTATAATTTATGTAGGGAGTTTCCCATTGTTATTTCACCCTGTGTTTACATACATTACTTGAAAATGTAATGAGAAATGGCTCTGTGGTCAATTAAGTTTAGGAAATTTTGGCTAATTTACAGAACAAACGTTTTTCAGTGACTGCATGTGTCTGGCAGTTCTGGGGACTGAATATAATGTTGAAGAATACAGACAAGGGTCATGTTTCCATGCAACTTAAGTCTGGTGGGGAATAATAAACAAGTGAAAAAAGAAATGACTAGTAGAATTATGTTAGTGATAAGTATGATAAAAAACAGCTGATGCAGAAGAGAAAAAGTGGATTTTTGTGTGGCTGGTTGATGCACAGCTGAAATTTTAATTAGACCAATGTTAAAATAACAACATCCCCTTTCCTTTGTTTTCTACAAGTAAGTTAACTTAGTACATGCATTTACCATATGGATAATGCCTCCTTCAAGAAGGTAAAAATTGGTTCTTAGGAAATGAAAAAAAATTTTACTGTTTTTACATATAAACACAGATATACATAAACAATATAAATAGCTATATAGTATACCTGTGGTATTAAAATTTGATGGGCTGGGTGGGCCATGGTGGCTCAGCATGCAGAGTTCTTGCCTGCCATACTAGAGACCTTGGTTCAATTCCCAGTGCCTGCCTATGCAAAAAAAAATCGATGGACTGATTAGGAAACATTTCTGAGAAAGATTAATTAAGGTGTGATATGAAAAAAGTGGTGGAGAAAGACTGCCCTAACTCTTGTCTAAATGGTTAGGCAAGAAGATGAAATAACTTCAGATATTAGTAAAAGGATCAAATTGCAGAGTCAGCTCATCTTTTATGAGGATTATTTCTGCAAAATTGATCATTTTCCCTCTCCATAGACTAGGGCATAATGTCATATATTTCAATAAAGCAACTGTAAACTGTGAAATATGCTATAAACATATGATATTATTTTTATTGAAGGTAGTTGAGCAATAAATTGAAGGGTATAACCTCCAATAGTTCTAAATTAGAAATACATTACTTGAGAATATTATTTGCTGTGAACAAAAGAGAATGTAGTCTCATTTTTGCTGACTGAGATACATGTTTTTAATCCTTAATAATGGTCACTAACCTAAAGTCAGATTGACATAATTTTAATAATATTCTTAATAAGTGAAATGAGCACCAGCCTAGATAATTGAAAATTCAGTCCTGCTGCTTGTTCAGTGGCCAAGAATAAGTCATATTGCCTTTGCTTCATCCATCATATCAGGTTGATGGATCACTGTGTGGCCTTTCTGTTATCAAGGGATATGGCTTATATCTGGGGCAACTAATTGAATGGTTAAAACCAGAGTTGGTTTTGTGCTTGTGAAACCTCAGCTTGGCCTGGCTCCAGTGAAGTTCTGCCCCTGGGATTAAACTATCACTGTAAGGTTGGATGGGAATTCACTGGCATGCTTATTAGCAACTCAGTCTGTACAGACCCAACCTCAAAGGGATGCAATTGTATTGATGCAACACTACATAATTTTCACCACTTTTGAAAATGGCACTTGGCCCAATTAGCTCAGGTCTAATACCCAATGGAGAACATCTTAACTAATGAAGTTTCTTCTAAGATGTGGATCGTAAATTATTTTCAAATAAAGTTCAAAATATAGCCAAATGATGATCATGGTCCCATGAATGATTTTGTAAATAGGTTACTAGATTTGTTTTTTGGTAACCTTGCCTATTCAGATGGCTTTTAATTTCCTTTGCCAACTATAAGAGTTGTTTTTATTTAAGCCCTTGAGCACTCAGAGCAGCTATTTTAACTCTCTTTAAAAATCACTAGACACTCTAGTCCTATCAAAATAACTTCTCATTAAATGATTGGGTGATTTGTACCCTGTGTAGGTCCTGCTTTTTCACTTCTACACTTGGAATAACCAAGTTGAAACTCTAATGTGTCATGATTCCTAGTTTTTCTGTAAAGGAGGGTTCATATGAATAAATCCTGGAATAAGACCAGCCATTTACTAACCCTGATGTAATCCTAGAAAATTGATTTACACAATCTTCTACTTTCTACCTACTAGTACCATTGGGTAATTGGCTGAGTTTTGTTGTTTACAGAAATAAGCCCACACTGAACTTTAGAGGTGGTTTTAAGAACTTATTTGAGCATTAAACAGATTACTATTAATTTGAGCTGCTATTTTGAATTTTTTGAAATCACCTAAACACATGCACAATTATATGATAAATTAAAAATGTAAATAATTGAATTGTTTCATCTATTTATACAAACTGTGGTCACATAATAGAGAGCCTTGAGCTATCAACAAAATTTACCTTAATTTATTTCAATCTCTTTTGGCAAATGGTACAAAAATCAGTGACTTTTGGCCTCTGTCCAGATCATCAAGTTGAGCAATAAAGTGTGTTATATGTTTCAGAGATGTATTCTAAGAAGAGAGGTATGGAAATAGCTGGTTTGTCTAGGATGGCTTCAGAGAGATGTTCTTATACCCTTTTTTCATCCATCTCTCTTTCAGCTTCTGGTCTCTATCTGTCTGTCTATCTACCCATCTATCTATCATCTATCTATTTTCTTTCTACTATCAAATATCAGTTTTCTATTTTCATTCCTTTAATTTTTATTTTTCTACTAAAAATCTCTGAAAAAGAATTTAGGCAGCATTTTTAAATCATTCTCTTTTAATAAGCTAAGAATACTTTCTGGTCTTCATGTATAATTTAAGAGAGAATTAAAATTTTCAACATATTTTTCTAATAATATCTATATAAAGGCACACACAGTTGTGAGGACCTCTGCCTATATTGGTGATGGTGGCGATACTGAGATGATACAGATGATCTGCTTGAGAACAGCAGGGTGAAATTAGGAAAGATTGTTTGGAAACTAAGCTCCTTGCCCCAGAAGAATTCCAAGAAAACATTTTGTGTCTACAATGGCGTAATGTTTTCCATTCTACAAAAATGCTAACTGTAGATAATTCCATATCCACTAACCAGTTTTTATGCAAAATAAATTAAGAAAACTTACCAGCAAAAATAATCCATTTAAACCACTTAATTAGAGAGCTATGTTCCATTGACAGTGCACATGATCAGGGCATAGAACCTTGAAGGGACACAGGACCAATGATTGTTCATTAGTGATGGTCCAAGGCATTCACCATGCACAGTGCTAGCATTCCTTGTTATCTAGGATTTATTGGAAAAACTATTTATCTCCATAAGAAATTCAGACACAGTAAACACACATCAACTGTAAAGTCAAATTCCTGGATTCAAATCTAGGCTCTGTTAGTAATTAACTATATGGCTTTCAGGAAATTATTTTCCTCTTCCTCAGCAATACAATGTACTTGATTAAAGAGAGAGGTGGGCATTAAATGATGTAAAAAGTGCTAAGTACTAGCAAAATGCCTGATACATAACAGGTGTTTGGTAATTTATTATTATTATTCTAGTTTGATATAGATATCAGTGTATCAGTAATATATCTCTATATAGATATTACATTGTATTTTATTAAGTTTATGTGGCAGACAGTAATAGTTTCTTGCTTTATGTCCTCTTGTTTATAATACCAATGAAAGGATATTAATGAATGCAAATTGAAATGAGATATTTTTCACTTTATTATTTGGTGAACATAAGTAACATTGATAATCTTTAGTATTAGTTAGGCTGTAGGGAAAACTACTCTTTAATACACTATTCATGGGGATAAGTATGGTATAGGGTTTTGTGAGAGTAATGTTACAAAATATATTAAAGTTCAAATATGCATACCTCTTTGACTTGGGTGATGACATTTCTAGGAATTTCGCCAACAAAAATATTCAAATGAGTAAGTAAAGATAGTAATGTTCATTGCAGCATATGTGTAAGGCAGAATATTAGAAAAAATGGAAATGTCAAGTAAAAGTGGGCTGCTTAACTGAATTATGGTGTAACCATAAAATGGAATAATATTCAGCAATTAAAATGGAAAATTCAAAATACTGAAGTAAAATAAACTCTAAATTACTAAATATTTCAAGATATAATATAAAATGTATATTTTGATCATATCCTTACATAGTTTTATAAAAAATAGAGTACATAAACCAATGTACATGTATAATATATCTTCATGAAAATGCAGAAATGATGATCATGCCCTAAATAGCTAATACAGGATCAGGCAGTTGGGAGTGGTCCTTTGACTTTAAACTGTCACTCTATCATTCCACCACTGAAAAAACATTTTCCAAAGTCCATACTTTACTTACATAATTTATAAAAATAGCAATAAAAAACTTTTAGTTTTATTCAAACTATTCTTTTTTGGTTAGTACTGAGGCTGTATTAGAAAATGTTTTTTGAAGATTTGGTTTTTAAAGTCAATTTAAGTCTTGCTTCCTGATAGGTGTTAAGGAGTGATGCTATCCTGTTAGCCAACTGAATGTTGACTAGAAATGGACACATATTTGTTGGGAATTTAAAGGCACAGGATCTGTTCTAAATAGTTGATGATAAGCATCATTATCCTTATCCTGGACAAAGAAATGAGATCCTGCTGAAAGCATCTAAATGATTTAAAAAAACATTTAATCTCTAATACCACCATTTCAGATGGGAAACATGAATTTCCCATTTTATTTGAGAATGACTGGAGAAACAGAGAGGTTGTGGGGTATACAATGGGTACACAGAAGGAAGGATTAACCATAATGTAGAAAATCATGATGTTTACATAAATTTAATTAGGCACATCTGCTCAAGGAACCCTGCACCTAGAGGTATATATGACTGGGGTTTATAATACACCCACAACATGGCAGTCATCTTAATGTCTAATAACCCCTGCATATCATGTCCCATGTAGGGAGGAGAACAATAATATCACTTGCAGTACTGGGCTTAGGGAGAGTGAGGCCATATCTGAGCAACAAAAGAGGTCCTCCAGAAGTAACTCTTAGGCATGCTTATAGGTAGTCTAAGTTTCTCCACTACCTACATAAGCTTCACAGAAGTATGCTTCATGATAGAGGGCATAGCCTATTGATTTGTGTGTCCTTAAAGTTTTACACAGTGTATTAGTTAGGGTTCCCCAGGGAAACAGAATCAACAAGAAACACTCGCAAATGTAAAATTTATAAAAGTGTTTCATGCAACTGTGGGAATGCAGAGTCTAAAATCTGCAGAACAGCCTGTGAAGCCAACAATTCCAATGGAGGGTCTGGATGAACACCAAAGGAGAGGCTCACCAGCCAAAGCAGGAAGAGAGCCTGTCTCTTCTGAATCCTCCTTAAAAGGCTTCCAGTGATTAGATTAAGTATCAATCATTGCAGAAGACACTCCCCTTGGCTGATTACAAATGGAATCAGCTGTGGATGCAGCTGATGTGATCATGATTTAATTCTATGAAAGATACTCATTGCAACAGACAGGCCACCACTTGCCCAACCAGACAAACAGGTACCACCACCTGGCCAAGGTGACACATGAATTTCACCATGACAATCCACCCCTTGACATCTTGGAAGCTATACATATCACCTTAAACCACACTTAATTTCTAAGTAAAAAAAAAAAAACAAAATAAAACACGGATTTTTTCTTTCGCCTAACAATACTCAACTGTCCTGCATATAACTGGAAACATATCAAATCTCTCCAGAATACCGTGCAAGTCCTTGGGTAATATTCATTCTTAAACTTGATATCTTACAACTTAAACAGTATAACATGAACAAAACAGCATTACAGTCCTCATTTCTGTAACTGATAACGTGGTTGAAATTCATATTTATCACTACCTTCTTCCACTACCCATTCCATGTTCCCTTTACCCTCAGCAAGCACTTCAGCTGGCCGTGGTTCTTTGCCTGGTGGGGTGACCCAAACCTTCATTCCTGAAGTTTCAGAGCCATTAGTAGTCCTGCCTGGATTGTGTTGTTGCAGTTTTCCATTGATTTTAATCACAGGGCATGGTAGTACTGATAGTCGCCCTAGGGGATCTCCTATATTCCAAGAAAACTCTTCTTTACCTCCATTATGTAGTTGCAGTCCTACTTCCTTCTGATAGTCAGGGTCAATTACCCCAGACAATAATGTAATCCCCTTCTTGGCTTGTTGATCCAGAGGCATAAGTAGCCCAAAGTGACCAGGTGGCAATCTTAATTTCCAGTACAGTGGTATGATTGCTGTTTCTCCTGGAGGAAGCACACCCCGTTTTGGAACTAAAACCTGTAGACCAGCAAAACTCAGGGTAGCAGGGATAGGAAGCAAAAATTTACCTAGTGGATCACTAGGGGTAATAGTGAGTGGTACCACACCCATTTCCACCCCTTGGTTCCTGGACCCATGGATCCCGGCTATGGGAGAAACAGCACCATACAGCGAACACTGATTCGGAGCATACACAGCTTCCTGGAGAACATTACCCCAGCCTTTCAAGGTTTTGCCACCTAGTTGGCACTGTAATTGAGTTTTCAAAAGGTCATTCCACCATTCTATCAATCCAGCTGCTTCTGGATGATGGAGAACATGGTAAGACCAGAGAATTCCATGAGCATGCACCCATTCCCGCACTTCATTTGCTGTGAAGTGTGTTCCTTGATCCGAAGCAATGCTATGTGGAATACCATGATAATGGATAAGGCATTCTGTAAGCCCACGGATGGTAGTTTTGGCAGAAGCATTGCGTGCAGGGAAAGCAAACCCATATCCAGAGTATGTGTCTATTCCAGTTAGAACAAATCGCTGCCCCTTCCATGAAGGGAGTGGTCCAATGTAATCAACCTGCCACCATGTAGCTGGCTGGTCACCTCGGGGAATGGTGCCAAATCAGGGGCTGAGTGTGGGTCTCTGCTGCTGGCAGATTGAGCACTCAGCAGTGGCTGTAGCCAGGTCAGCCTTGGTGAGTGGAATTCCATGTTGCTGAGCCCATGCATAACCTCCATCCCTACCACCATGACCACTTTGTTCATGAGCCCATTGGGCAATGACAGGAGTTGCTGGGGAAAGAGGTTGACTGGTATCCACAGAATGGGTCATCTTATCCACTTGATTATTAAAATCTTCCTCTGCTGAAGTCACCCTCTGGTGTGCATTCACATGGGACACAAATATCTTCATGTTTTTAGCCCACTCAGAAAGGTGTATCCACATACTTCTTCCCCAGATGTCTTTATCACCAATTTTCCAATTATGGTCTTTCCAAGTCCCTGACCATCCAGCCAAACCATTAGCAACAGCCCATGTTGCTAACGGTTTGGCTGTATATACAGCCAAACCATTAGTTTGTATACACACTAGTTTAGTATACAAACGCACCTCTGGCCAGTTTTTCTTCCAAGCAAAATGAACTATTTGTCCTCAAATTGAAGCTATAGAGTGGAATGGATACAACCTGGTATTAGAAGGCCAGTTTTGAGTCCTGGCACTGTCAATTCTCAGGTTCCTCCTCTCTAAATCAAGTCAAATAGTCCTGTCCTACAAAACTCACAATTTTGTGAGGTTAACATGAGAACAAGAATGCAGACATAATACCTAGATGCCAGAAATTAAGAACTCATACCCAAACCTTTAAACATTTATGACCAAAGAAATGATAGGGCTATTCCAATATATAAAAGAAATAGACCCTTCACCCTCATGTGTCATGTTACATCTGTTCCTAAAGCTGAGAGATGATATGGAGTAAAAGTGAAATGAAAGATAGATACAAATACAAGCCAGCATGACAAGAGAGGCCCAGAGAAAGGAGGAGCTTGAGAGCAATGGGTAAAAAAATACATGAGGTGGAAAACAGACCATAAGGGTGACTTGTAGGACAGATAGACAGAGAGAAGAGGGCAGACATTGGAATGCAGATCATGAATAGGTCCTTTCTCCTTCTCTCCGGTCTGGGCACCTTGGCTGGGAGAGAAAGGGAAAAATTAAAAGAAAGCAGGGAATATATGTGGTCCAATGTGGATTTTAGTAATGTGCCTCTGGTTTCAGAGTGCAGAACAGATGGGAGGGGGAAATTTTGCAGGACGAAGACCAGGCAGGAGGCTATAGCAATAGTCCAAGTACAGATGATGGTGAACTAAGCAGTGATTATGGGGTGGAGATATGTGGTTGGATCTGGAAGGCATTGGAAAGTTTGAATTGATTGGGCTTGCTGTGGATGTGAATTGGAGAGGAAGGAGTTGAGACCGACTCTTGGTCTCTAGCATGGGTGGATGGTCTTGGCATTCTTGAGATGAGGACACCGCAAAGGAGAAACGAGTTGGTATAGGCATGCAGTTGGGACATGTTGGACCTGGGATGCCTGTATTCCAATCCATAAGAGATGATTGGGAGACAGGCAAATGACCTAATGTGTCTGAAATCAGAAATCTGGACCCAGAGAACACACCCCAACTGTAGTGACATGTGTGCCTTCTGTGCCCTTTACATTCATTTGAGGATTCTACCATACTAACTTAAGAACCTCTATTCCTCCCTCCAGGAACTCTTTTCTGTCCTGGTCATATTCCTTGACACAGTCTGTACTGTGAGTTTCCTTTTCATGGGGCAGGGCTGTTCACCATCTGAGCATGTCATACAGATTAGTTTGACACGTGTCAAGTTTGACAAGTGTCAACCATGGGGCCTCTATTGATATTTTTATGTAAGTTACTGAATATATTTCCTGTTAAAGGGCAGGCCATGGTGGCTCAGCAGGCAGAGTTCTCACTTGCCATGTTGGAGACCTGGGTTCAATTCCCAGTGCCTACCCATGCAAAAAAAAAATTATTTCCTGTTTAGAAAATACTAAGAAGCATTCAAATTCTAGCTTTGCCACCCTTAGCTCAGGGAATTTGGGCATTTATTTAACCTCCTGAAGCCTGTTTCCCCATCTATACAGTGAGAAAAATGGCTGCAGATACTGCAGAGTTGTGAAAGGGCTGAGAGTGGTAATGACTCTAAGGAAGTATTCTAGTTTACATGCTGCCTGACTGTGATATACCAGAAATGGAATGTCTTTTAAAAAGAGGAATTTATTAAGTTCAAGTTTATTTCTTCTAAGCCTGTGAAAATGTCCAAATTAAAGCAAGGCTATAGAAATGTCCCATGTAAGGTACCCAGGGAAAGATGCCTTGGTTCAAGAAGGCTGATGATATCCACAGTTTCTCTCTCAACTGGAAAGGCACATGGCAAACATAGCAATGTTGGCTAGCTTCTTCGCCAGGCTTGTTTCCATGCAACTCACCTGGGGGCATTTTCCTTCTTCATCTCCAAAGATCTCTGGCTGCATGGACTCTAAAGCTTTTATGAAAATGGCTCCCTTTTAAAGGGCTCCAGTAAGCAAACCCCACCTTGAAAGTGTGCAGACACATCTTCATGGGAACCATCTAATCAAAAGTTACCACCCACAATTGGGTGTGTCATATCCTCCTGGAAACAATCAAAAAGCTCCCAGCTGGAAATATTGAATGAGGATTAAAGAACTTGGCTTTTCTGGGGTACACAACAGATTCAAACTGGTACAGGCAGTTATCCCAATATTTGCACATATATGGTAAATTTGGAAAATATATGGTAAATATTTGATACCTGCTAGCTTTCACTTCTATTATTTTTATTAAAGGAAAGACACTTCAACAATTGTTTACACATGGCCCATCTTGTTTCATCTATAATCCATCCACTCCTCTCCCGAAGAGAGCCTATTATTTTATCATGCATTTCATTCTTGAAGGGAACTTTGCCTCCTCCCATGGAATTCTGAAAACAGTACACAATAATCTATTGCACAAACCCATCCTCACACCTTCACAAGCCCCCATGATGCTCCTGTCTTTGGAAGGACATCAGACTGCCTCTGAAACAGGAGCTAAAAATTATGCTAAAGAATCATATAGTAGGAAAGAACTTATATGATGTTCCAGATTGTCTGGGTACAAATATTGGCCCCCTTTGAGCCACCACTTACTAGAAGTGCAAATTTAGACAAGGTTTTTGATTATCTGGTGCCTGAGTAGACTCACCTAGGAATTGGAGTGAGGAGGGTACCTCACTCAGGAGATTGTTTGGAGGTGCAAATTAGTTAATAGATGTATGGCTTTTAGAACATAACTTGATGCATTATAGGACCTTAAGAAGTGCCAGCTTTCCATCTGTCCACTCAGGGAAAATTATTCATTATTTAGCACCTACTACTGCCAGTTGTTGGACCATGATCTGGGCATACAGAGATGAATGAAAAGGATTGTACAGTCATGGAGCTCCCTATCTCATGGAGACAGTTTCCAATAGGGGGCTGGCTGCTGTGACTGTGGACAGTGTTCATGGTTCTGAGAAGTATGGCCCTAATTTCACAATGTGATCAAACAGAGCCACTTGGTATATAAGAACATCTGGGATAGACTGGAATGGTTTGTCCTGGCCAGGCCTCTTCACACCAAGCTTTCAGAGGAGGTTGGTAGCTCTGCAGGGCATCTAGGCCATTCAAGAAAAAGATGCAGTGCTTTGGACTTCCCTTCCAGCAGCACAGAAACAGGAGACTGCTCATAGTCCCAGTATGGGCAGCTGTTCTGATGAATAGATAACCAGATAAGGGACCACTGTCCAGTGTGGCCAGAGGCCTCAAGACAAGGGCAGTCTCTGGCAACCCCACACCAGCAAGAGATCTGGGGTAACAGCCTGGCTGGCCATCACATACACCAGACTGAGACCTGGAGAACAGAATGGAAATCTTCTAAGTAATGGCTGAAGTTACAGATGCTCAGCCTGGAGAAGGACTGAACCAAGACACTGGGAACAGAAAGGCAGACAGTCTGGGCTCTGAGGACTAGGAATGCAACCAAGGAGGGGCCTGCTTCAGCTGGAATAAAGGACAAACCATTTTCTTTGGTCAAAGTAGTCCAAAAGCAGGGAACGGATGGAAAAGAGCAGCAGTGCACAACCTGAAATCATGTGGGACCCTGAATCTATTACATCCAGTTTTCATGGCACTCTGTAAGGGAGCTTTTGGGTCCATCTTAAGGATGAGGAGAGTGCACCCCAGACTGCTGGTGAAGGGCAGAACAGTGATTCATCCCCAGAGCTGCATGCCTACAAAGCCAAAGTACTGGGCCTTGCTGACTTAGTAAAATGGAAGGATCTGTCTTGGAGGGAGAGGGACTGCACCATTTAAGTGCCCAAATGGGGCTTTCTGTTTGCCCAGTGTTGTGTAAAAGCAACACACAGAGGGCTTTTTACATCAGATGAGCTGCATTGGGAGCATTTAAGTGACTAGTCCTGAGTCTCTGATTCTATGGTCATGGGTGGATGAGGTTATTTTATATCATAGGTGGACAGGGTGTAGATCAACCCCACACATGTCAAGTACATGCAGTGCAGTGTATTTCTCTCTTCTTTCTCCTTTCTCCTTCCTTCCTCCTTCCCTTCCTCCCTCCTGCTTTCCTCTCTCTCTCCCTTCCTTCCTCCAATTTTTTTCACCCATTCATTCAGCAGGCACTTACTTGCCCTTATTATGTACCTTGTCTCAAGTCAGAAGCAAGGAGTGCAGGTGAGGTAGGGGGTGGCTGTAGTTTAAGATGAATCAAATATTTTTCTGGCTTCTATAAAAATCCATGGCTTTAAAGTAATAGATTATACATGAAAAATATTTGCACCTCTAACCTGAAGCAGAAAGGATCAGAGCCATAGAGCTCTGGAGGCCTTAGAGGAAGGGGTCAGGAGGCCCTCCCAAGTGGAGTAGGGGGCAATGAGCTGGAATCTTGGAAGTTGAGTAGGGAGGATATTGCACCAATACAGGATGAGAGCTAAAGTTTCCAAATGACCTCCTATGCATCTGAGCAAGTCATAGTTTTAGGAACCCTATAATGTTTAGATAAATGCTTTCTAAGGGTGTCATCAAAGCAAAGCCAACTGGGGATCTGACAATCAGCTATTTTTCAACCAGCTAGTCACAAACTATTAGTGGGTTGTAAGTTAATTTAGTGTTTATGACCAATGTTTCACAAGATGGAATAAAACAGAAGAGAAATGAATGAAATAAAATAAAAAAATACTAGAGGGTACTGTTCAAATTAAGGATATTATTTTGTGAAAATTTGTTACATACACACAACAGACACATACATCTGAGCTGGGTCATTGCTGTAATATATATTTGACCATAATGGTGACATAGTAAAAAAAGAAAAAAAAAAACTAAAAACACTGACCTGATCCAATCACTTCATTTTAAAGAGAAGGGAAAGTATTCACGCAACAGAGAACTTTGGGAGAAGAGGATGGGGTGGGACATTGACTCTTTCTCTTTGTGGTACTTAGATTCAGTTGTCAACTTGGCCAGGTGAAGGCACCTAGTTCTGTTGCTGTGGACATGAGCCAATGGTACATGAACCTCATCTTTTGCTGATTACATCTGCAGTTGGCTAGGAGGCATGCCTGCTACAATGAATGATGTTTGACTAATTGGCTGGTGCTTAAATGAGAGAGCACAACATAGCACAGCCCAAGCAGCTCAGCATACCTCACCTCAGCACTTGCAGCTTAGCCCAGGCCTTTGGAGATGCAGAAAGGAATCACCCCAGGGAAAGTTGTTGGAACCCAGAGGCCTGGATAGAAGGCCAGCAGACATCACCCTGTGCCTTCCCATGTAAGAAAGAACCTCAGTTGAAAGTTAGCTGCCTTTCCTCTGAAGAACTAACAAAATAAACCCTCTTTTATTAAAAGCCAATCCATCTCTGATGTGTTGCATTTCAGCAGCTAGCAAACTAGAACACTCTCTTTTGCTGAAAGCATAATTCACATTTACCTCAGTCCTCCAAACTCAGACACCCTTGTTATTCTAGTGCACTCTGAGAGCCAGGGTCAAACCAACCATCTTGGAAGTAACTGGCTCCTTGAAAAAACACTGCCTATATTTACATGAGTTTATATGAATGAGACTGATATAAGGAAAGTGTAGCATACAGCTTAAAAATAATAAAATATTTAATGCTCTTTATTATAAATTCCATTTAGCCAATTAATTATTGCAGGGTGCTTTCATTGACTTTTGCTAAACTCTTGTATTAGAAGCCAAAGTATGGTTGCAATTGAAGAATGAATATAGTTTTTGACAAGTTTGATTGTTATTTTCATTTCCATTTATGAGTGTGATAAATACAAAACACAAAGGCATGTCAGAACCTCACTCATTCATCTTCACAGAATTGGATAAAATTTTTTGAATGCTGGAAGAATATCTGCACCTACTTTTCTTTTCCTTTTTTTTGCTATTCACAATGTAATTGCTAAAAACATATTATATTTAAATTTGTATATTTAACATTTTCTGCACCACTTCATAAACAATATACAAAACAAAAAATTATGCTCTAGCCTGCAGTATTTACATATTTCTGTGGTATAGATACTCCTAACCCAGTTGATTTCAGGCTATCAACATCATGTCACAAAAGAAGGAATTTGGAATGGAAGTGCAGTAGTGGAACATTACTGTTTTCACATCCACAAACAGTAAGTACAAATAGCCTCAAGGCAGAATTAATAATAAAAGGGAACAAAAGATTTAGGAATTGATGAGTTTGGAGTCCTTATCATCTTTGTGTTTAAAATAACTTAGTTTGTTATATATATTTATATAATATAACAATGACCATTTAACAAATGGCTTACAAGATTCCTGATCATTTCATAGTTGGCTTTTCCAAGTTGTATCATCATGTATTTGCCTTAGAACTCCACAGCAGGATACCAGGGAGGTTGCCAAGACTAGGAGGTTCATGGTGTTAAAAAACACCAGTCAGCACAGTTCCAAAATCAGGCTGTGATGGTTTGGTTCTGGACTACCAATGTTTCATAAACTTGAGGAATGAAAGTTTAGTTCACCCTACCTGGCAAAAAATCATGGCCAGCTGAAGTGGTTGCTGAGGGTAAAGGGAACTTGAAATGGGTAGTAGAAGAAAGTTGTGATCAGTATGAACTATGACCATGTGACTAGTTACATAAATGAAGGCTGTGATTGTAGGAATATTTCTCCCTGTTTTCTTCTGAGTGTGTTTGCATTTGTACATAAGCAAATAATTTGTTTTCCTCTTATCATATGACTTAAGTTGTATTGTTCATGTTATTGTATTTAAGTCATAAGATATGAAGTTTAAGAGTAAATGGTACCTGAGAGTTTGCACCCTATTCTGGAGAGATGGAGCACATTTCTGATTGTATACAGGACAGTTGAGTATTGTTAGGTGAAACATATGTCTATTATTGTGTTCTATTTGGAAATTCAGCATGTTTCAAGGTGATGTCTATAACTGCCAAGTGGACAGGGGTGCACTGTGATGGGTAAGTCCTGATGTCAACTTATCCAAGTGATTATGCCCAGTAGTATGGTCAGGCAAGCACTGGCCTGACAATTGCTGAAAGTATATTTCATGGCTGGTTGGTAAACTGGAAGGCTGGAGTATTGAATCATCAATCAGTTGACTGAATCTGCAGCTATTACATCAGCACCCAAATAAGGCATGTTTCCCATAATGAAGTAATATAATCACTTGAAGAATTTTAAGGAAGAAGAGATACTCTTTCACTGTTTTTTCAATCAGTGAGCCTTTCATTTGGAGTTCATCCAGACCCTTCATCAGAGCCACCAGTTTCACAGTCTGCCCTACAGATTTTGGACTCTTTCACACATACAGTTGTGTGAGAGACCTTTATAAATCTTATATTTACATATATCTCCTGTTGGTTCTGTTTCTCTAGAGAACCCCGAATAACAAAGCTTGGTACTGTGAGTGGTTCTTGAGAAACAGAATCTTAAAAATGAATTTTTACATTTGGATTTCTACTCTGACTAAACTCAGGGGCACTCGTGATTCTGTCTCCAATAATCAGTTGGCACTGACAGTCTATGGAGTGAATTAGCAAAAGAGATACTCAAAATTTCACCATTAGATTCTGCTAACTGTATGCTTATATGAGGCAAGGCTCTGGATATGAGTGTTTTAACACCTTTTTGGAGTTTTGCAGAGTTAAGAGGTATAATGATCTTGATTGGTTGTTGTTAGATATGCTGGATCAGTGATGAGGGAAAGAGATGAGCTGAAGGGTTCAAATTTGCAACTACAGTAGCTCAAAAGTGACACTAATTCCAGGAGACCCAAACTGTAACTCTGGTTCAACAGTCAGAGTAGGGGCTTATGGAGGTCGGTGATCAATGCAGTTTTAGCAGAGGTCAGTCTCCGAGTGGGATCTATTGTATCCTCAGACCCATTCTGGGGTCATTTCCCCAGTTCCAGAGTCTATAATTGGAATCAATATTCAGCAATTGGCAAAATCCCCACATTGATTCTCTGACTTATGTGGTGAGGGCTCTTAAGGTAGGAAAAGCCAAGTGGAAGCCACTAGAACTGTTCCAACCTAGCAAAATAAGGAATGAGAAGTAATACAATATTCCTGGGAGAATTGCAGAGATTAATCCACTCTTAAGGACATGAAGAATGCAGAGAGTTGATTTCCATATATCCCCATTCAAACTCTCCTATTTTCCCTGTGCAGGAAATGGATGGAACTTGGAGGATGAGAGTGCATTATCATTAACTTAACCAGGTGGTGACTCCAATTGCAGCTGCTGTTCCGGGTGTGGTATTACTTAAGCAAATCAACACAATCCCTGGTACCTGGTATGCAGCTATTGATATAGCAAATTCTTTTCTCTCAACAGCTGTCAGTAAGGATAACCAGAAACAGTTTGCATTCAGTTGGCAAGGCCAGTAGTGCACCTTCACTGTTCTACCTCAGGGTATATCTATTCTCCAGCCCCATGTCACAATCTTGTCCACAGTGAACTTAATCATTTTTCCTTCCCACAAGACATCATACTGATTCATTATATTGATGATTTGCTGATTGGACTTAGTGACCAAGAATTAGAAACTACTCTAGACTTATTGGTAAGGCATTTGCATGTCAGGTGATGGGAGACAAATCCAACAAAAATACAGGGGTCTTGCCTTCATTTGAAATTTCTAGGTGTTCACTCATTTGAGGCATGACAAGATATCCCATATAAGGTGAAGGATAAGATGTATCTAGCCCCTTCTAAGACCAAAAAAGAGGCATAATACCTAGTTGTCCAATTTGGGTTGTGGAGAAAACATATTCTTCACTTGGGTGTGCTGCTGTAGCCCATTTACCAGGTAACCAGAAAAGTTGTTCATTTTGAATGGGGACTGGATCAAGAGGAGGCTCTGTGACATATCCAGGCTGCTGTGCAAGCTGCTCTGTTGCTTGGCCCATATGATCCAGCAGATTCAATGATACTGGAAATGTCATTGGCAAACAGGGATGCTGTTTGGAGCATTTGGCAGGCACTGAGAGGAGAATGACCATGCAGACACTTAGGTTTTTGGAGCAAAGCCTTAGTATCTGCTTCAGATAAATACTGCCCTTTTGAGAAACAGCTTTTAGCCTGCTACTGAGCCTTAGTAGAGACTGAAGGCTTAACAATGGGTCACCAATTTACCATGACACCTGGCTTGCCTATCATGAGCTGGGTGATGTCTGACCCACCTAGTCAAATAGCTGGGCCTGCAAAGCAGCACTCCATCATAAAATGGAAATGGTATTTTAGAAGTAGGGCTTGAACAGTTTCTGAAAGCACAAGTTACATGAGGAAATGGCCCAAATGCCCATGGCCCCCAGTCTTGCTGCATTACCTTCTCTTTCCAAGACCAGAGCTATGGCCTCTTGGGGAGTTCCTTACAGTCAGTTGACCAAGAAAGAAAAAACTCAGGCCTGGTTTGTGGGTGATTCTGCCTGATATGCAGGACCACATGGAAGTGGACAGCTGCAGCATTACAAACCCTTTTGGGATGTCCTTAAAGGGCATTTGTGAGGAAAAATTCTCCCTTTAGGCCAAACTTTGAGTGGTGCACCTGGTTGTTCATTTTGCTTGGAAGGAAAACTCACAAGAGGTATGGATTTTTGCTAATGGTTTGGCTGGATGGTCAGGGACTTGGAAGTATCATGACTGGAATGTTGGTGACAAAGAGGTCTGAGGAAGAGGTACGTGGATAGACCTTTCTGAGTGGGCATAGAACATGAAGATATTTGTGCCCCATGTGAATACTTATGACAGTGTGACTTCAGCAGAGGAAGATTTTTATACTAAGAGGATACATTTTCCTGTGGATACAAGTCATCTTCTTTCCTCAGTCAAACTATCATTGCCCAATAGTCTCATGAACAAACTTGGCATGGTGGTAGGGATGGAAGTTATGTATGGACTCAGCAACATGGACTTCTACTCACCAAGGCTGATCTGGCTATGGCCACTGCTGAGTGTCCAATTGGTTAGCAGCAGAGACCCACACTCATTCCCCAATATGACACCATTCCCCAAGGTAATCAGCCTGTTACCTTGCGGCAGGTTGAATATACTGGAACACTTCTACCAAGGAAGGGGCAACAATTTGTTTTAATTGGAATAGATACATACTCTGATAAGGGTTTGCCTTCCCTGCATGCAATGCTTCCATAAAAACTACCATCCATGGATTTACAGAATGTCTTATCCATCACCATGGCATTCCACACAACATTGCTTCTGATCAAGGAACCCATTTCACAGCAAATGAAGTGCAGATATGGGCACATTCTCATGTAACTCTCTGGTCTTTCCATGTTCCCCTTCATCCAGAGGCAGCTGGGTTAACAGAATGGTGCAATGACCTTTTGAAGACCAAATTATGGTACCAACTAAGTGGCAATACCTTTCAGAGCTCAGGTAATGCTCTCCAGGAGGCATATATGGTACTGATTCTCCCATTGCCAGGATTCACAGGTCCAGGAATCAAGAGGTGGAAATGAGAGTGGCACCACTTACTTTCACCCCTAGTGATTCACCTGGAATATTTTTGCTTCCATCCCCTCAAGCCTGAATATCAAGGGGAAATAGGACTGCAACTACACAATGGAGGTAAAGAAGAGTTTTCCTGGAATATAGGAAATCTCCTAGGCCATCTCTTATTAAGATCAAGCCCTATAATTAAAGTCAATGGAAAACTGCAACAACCCAATCCAGGTAGGACTACCAATGGCCCAGAAACTTCAGGAATGAAGGTTTGGTTCACCCCACCTGACAAAGAACCACAGTCAGCTGAAATGTCTGAAGGGTAAAGGTAACATGGAATGAATAGTAAAAGAAGGTAGTGATAAATATGAACTACAACGATGTGACCAGTTACAGAAATGAGGACTGTGATTGTATGATTATTTCCTCCATTTTCTTATGAGTTTATTTATATTTGTACATAAGCAAATAACTTGTTTTCTTCTTATCATATGACATAAATTGTATTGTTTATGTTATGGTATTTAAGTCATAGGATGTGAAGTTTAAGAGTGAATGCTACCTAATAACTTGCATCTTATCCTGAAGAACTGTAGTGCATTTCCATTTGTATGCAGAACATTGAGTTTTGTAGGTGAAATATGTCTGTTATTGTGCTCTATTTTGAAATTAAGCATGTTTAAAGGTTATGTGTATAGCTACTAAATTGACAAGGGTGGACTGTGTTGGTGAGCTCTGGTGTCATGCTGGCCAAGTGATTATGTTCATTTGGCTGGTCAGGCAAACACCAGCCTGACTGTTGCTGCAAGTATATTTCATGGCTGGTTGATAAACCAGAAGGTTGCTGTATTAAATCATCAGTCAGTTGATTGAATCAACTAAGGTATGTTTCCAGCATGACATTATCCAATCAGTTGAAGGCTTTTAAAGAAGAAGAGAGACTCTTTCACTGATTCTTCAGCCAGTGAGCCTCTCCTGTGGAGTTTGTCCAGACCCTTCATCAGAGCTGCCAGCTTCACAGCCTGTCTACAGGTTTTGGACTCTTCCATTCCCATGTCTGTGTGAGTTACCTTTATAAATTTCACATTTACAGATATCTCCTATTGGTTTTGTTTTTCTAGAGAACCCTAACACCCAGACATTCCAATATGCAGGATGAAATGTTGCCAGAGTAGACACATGCACAAATGGACACATGTTCACATGAATAGAGCTGCACACACACACGTGTGTGCTCACAAACATCCTCACTCTCGCACACACATGTCCACACACAGACACATGCACAAACACACATGCTGCAAGCACCCTTTCCCTTTTCTCTAATCCTTCTCTGCACTAAGCAGTGGGAAAAATTTTCCTTATGCTACCTTCAGGTTGGCTAGTGCCCTGCACACTGAACTCATTAAGTTGGACATGAAATAGTCCTGGCCTGCATGATGTTGGCTGGCACAACCACTCTCTTGGTCTCAATTCCTTAAGGGAAATTTCTGTTGAACTTCATAAATATTCCCAGAGCCTTTCCTATGCCAGGTGCTGGTCTAGACTCTGGGGACAAACATCAGAGAACTCTAAGACATGAGCCACAACTGGGCAGGGAGGATGGTGACATGCAGGGAAGCCTGGCTCCATGATTCACCTCTGCCTGGACAAGTTACCAAACTGCTCATGGCTTCAGTTTCCTCATTTCAGAGGGAGATGACCTACTTTGCAAGGTACTTGTAAAAAATAGATTAGGATAATATAAAATATCAGAGCGCCTAAGACATAGTGACATATGTTAGAGTGACATCAATCTATTAAAACTGTTATCAGTTGTTTAGCTTATTTCTACAGAATTGTAATGTTAGGCAAAGGAAGCAGAGGTCTGTGGGAACACGGAGACACCCCATTCCCCCCACAGCATAGGGATGTTGGTAAAGGGAGCAGGGACTAGAGATAACCAGCACTCTGGACTCAGAGTTCTGTGTCTCTCTCTATTTCTTTATATTGGCCCACTTAGTTGTTTTTTCCAAAGCATTTTAACTTATTTGGAAACTTTTTGAGGAGGGTCTCCCAAGATATGCTTGACCCCGATCAGATTTTCCCAAGGAAGGCAGTCCCAGGTCTCAGGTGGAGGTTGTAATCAGTATCAACTGCCCCTTAGGATTGCTGGGGAATGGGGACTGGCTCTGAAAAATGATTTTTTTTTTCTATATCTCTATATTTTTTCTTTCTTCCTCATTTTTTTCTTTTTAAAAAGAACTCTAAGTAGCCCATTAGAGAAAGATGCAGGTATTTTCAATTGTCATCTCTGACTCAGGCAAGGACAGAGTTAAAATACTGAGAAAATAAGAAACTCAGCACATTGTGTAACTTTCATTTCGAGGCTCCAGACATTGTGCTTTTCCAATCCTTCCCAGCAGGTGGCACTTAACCCATGGATCCCCACCCACATAATGTAGTCTGGAGCCCTTTATTCTCAGCATCTCAGGGGCATAGTTGAGTCAGAGGCTGAGGTGGGAGTCAAACTTAAGGTGTTTCTGATTCCCAGTCCCTGAGGTCTGAATTCTCTGAAAAAGTACAGCCACTTAAGCTGAGTCCCACCTCCTTTCTTGGGGGAGATATACCCTTTAAGGAATTATCCCCTTCACTTGTCTTGTTTCTTATTTTCTCAGTATTTTAACTCTGTCCTTCCCTGAGTCAGAGATGACAATTGAAAATACCTGCAGCTTTCTCTAATGGGCTACTTAGAGAATGGGCTACTTATTTTTAAAAAGAAAAAAATGAGGAAGAAAGAAAAAATATAGAGATATAGAAAAAAAATCACTTTTCAGAGCCAGTCCCCATTCCCCAGCAATCACCAGTCAAGAGCAGGAGTTGGTGCCTGGCTTGGGGCACAGCTCTTTTCCAGTGTTCTGAGCTTGGATGACTCTAAACACCTCATTTTATCCCCTTCATCAGCTCTATCTCCTCAGTGTTACTCTCCTGCTTTTTTTTTTCGGGGGGGGGGCTTTTCTGTGTTTGGAGCTTGTATACAGTCATCCAAATTTGTTCGCTAAAACCACAATTGGAACTTGTTTGAACTATGGTCCCTTGTTCATAGTAGAAAATTCCTCCTTTTCCCCATGGTGAAGTGTCTCCAGCTGCCTGCAATGCCAGTGGGGGGACACTAGCCACTGCACTTTGAGAGCTGTACTTACTGTTCTCTGTGGTGATCTTGGCCCTTCCATTCATTCCACACTGTGGTATGATGTGTTTCTGGTTGTGAATGCCCCCCAAAGAGTTCCAGACAATTACTGGATATTTACTAGCTGCTGTAAAGGACAAGTTAAATTCCACACCTCCCTACACTGCCACCTTGCCCTGCTTCCCTCCTGCAATCTTTCATCTAGTGTCTTTTACTTCTGTAGTGTCTGGTGCTTTCTTTATGCTCTTCTAATGTCTTTTACTATCCTTTACCTCTTTGCACACATTGTCCTTAATTTCTTTGAATTGTTTCAGGAGATTTGTTTGGCAATTTTTGATTAGTTTCTCCAGATTTTGCATCTCTTTAGATTTTTTTA
Organism: Myrmecophaga tridactyla; assembly: GCA_004026745.1. NCBI lineage: Eukaryota > Metazoa > Chordata > Mammalia > Pilosa > Myrmecophagidae > Myrmecophaga > Myrmecophaga tridactyla. The sequence goes on along the minus strand of PVIY010002750.1, from coordinate 72,060 downwards.
ATCTGTTCCTTTGACTCAGCCATTTCTTCATGAATTTAAGTAGGCCATGTAATTTTTTTGCTGATATCTGGTCATCTGACTTTCTTGATGGGTTTATTCTGAAGATCTGTTTCTCTTGCCTAGGATTGATTGTTGCCTGAGTTTATATTAGCGCACTGCTTTGACAATTTGGTTGTCCATATTTCTCAGTCCACTGGGTATCTGTGTAGGAGGTGTAGACCACCATGGGTCTGGGATAGGTTATGGAAGCCTCTGAAAAAACCTGCAATTTCCAGTCCTGACCCACAGATGGCACTTTTAAGTTACTTGTTTAACCTCTGTGGTAGTTAGATTCAGTTGTCAACTTGGCCAGGTGAAGGTACCTAGTTCTGTTGCTGTGGGCATAAGCCAATGGTACGTGAACCTCGTCTGTTGCTCACTACATCTGCAGTCAGCTAGGAGGCCTGCCTGCTGTAATAAATGATGTTTGATTTAATTGGCTGGTGCTTAAATGAGAGAGCTCAATGTAGCACAGCCCAAGCAGCTCAGCATACCTCATCTCAGCACTCGCAGCTCAGCCCAGGCCTTTGGAGATGCAGAAAGAAATCACCCCAGGGAAAGTTGTTGGAACCCAGAGGCCTAGAGAGAAGGTCAGCAGAGATCACCCTGTGCCTTCCCACATAAGAAAGAACCTCAGTGGAAAGTTAGCTGCCTTTCCTCTGAAGAACTAACAAAATAAATCCCCTTTTATTGAAAGCCAATCTCTCTCTGGTGTGTTGCATTCCAGCAGCTAGCAAACTAGAACAATCTCAGAAGCTGTTTATGTCCTGGGGTGGGATGGAAACTGCAGGGTTACTGTGTGCTTACTTCATTGTCCAATAACTCAGTGTGAGGCTCTGTTCTCCATTATACCTTGGGCAGAGGATTCCCACAGCCACCCCACGCTGCAGCCATCTCTCATACAAGGATCAGGCTGCTTGTTGCTATTTTCCTCACATGTGGGGGATGAGCACCAGGACCCAAAGCTGGAATTACAGATTCTGTTCAAGTTTTCTCAGACTCTTCATCCATTACTGACTTTGGGTTTGAGATGTACTATCCTATACCCTGAACCTCAAAATGGTTGATTTAGGCAGTTTCTGTCCATCTACTTGCTGTTCTGGGAAAAGACTGCCATTGCCTCTTTAATCCTCCATTATAGAAATTCCTCCTTGATGCCCTTTTATAATTGTTCTATCCAGTGACCTAAGTCCTGCTGAGGGTCCCTGTGGGCTTCGGTCACAGTATCTGGATATAGGAAGGGATGTGTCTTACTACTGTGAGAGATTTTATAGTCTGTGCCCCCAGGGGGAGGGAGAAGAAATCAAAGCTATTGCCTTTGTGCTATATTGGAGTGCTGTCAGACAGAGTGAGGGGATGAGAGAGTGCTAGCTGCCCCAAATTTACTACCTGATATTTTTTCTCTTTCTGTGAGTCAGCATTTGTGGGATTATTCTCCAGTCTTTACCTTCCCACAGAGTTTGAACAAGTGAGAATTATCCTTTTATCATTAAACTTCTTGGGAGAATATTTTTGTTGGTGTCTTAAGTGGCCTCACTGATTATGATAGATTTTGAGCCCAATTTTGTGTATAATGTGAGGAATGGATTGAGGTTCAATTTTTTGCACTTGGATATCCATCCAGGTGGATATTCTATCACCATTTTTTTACAAAAGAGTATCATATATCCATTTTGCACCCTTGCCAAAAATTAACTGGTAATGCATGTGTGACTCAGGGCTCCCTATTGTGTTCCACTGATATATTTGTTTATCTATGCACCAATTCCATACTTTGTAATAAGTCTTGAAATCAGGTGGTGTTAGTCCTCAAACTCTGATACACACTTGCAAAGAGGTTTTGGCTGTTCCAGTTCTTCTGCATGCCAATTTGACTTTTAGAATAAGCTAGACATTTTCTACAAAAGAAAATGCAGAGATTTTAATTAAGACTGCATGGTATTTGTAGATTAATTTGGGTATAATTGTCATCTTGACAGTAGTGAGCACTCTCACCCATAAATGTTAGATCTCTCCATTTATTTTGAATTCTTTTAATTTCTCTCAGCAATATTTGTAGTTTTCAGTGGTTTTTGTCACATCGTTTTTCAGATTTATAACTATTTCATATTATTAGTTTTAGTATTTTTTCACTATTAATAGATCAAACTTGCTAAATTCAATAATTGAAATTTCCAGATTCCAAAGAGTTTCCTACAAAGATAATTATGTCACCTATGAAAAATATAGTTTTACTTCTTCCTATCTAATCTGAAGGTCTTTTATTTCCTTTCTTTCCTAAGTGCACAGGCTAGAAACACCAATACAATATTAAAGGAAGTTTCAAGAGTAAAAGTAATTGCCTTTTTCCAGAAATTAAGAGCAAAGCTTGTCTGCTCAAATGTTTCAAAAATTGAGGAAAAGAGAACTCTACCTAACTCATTTTATGAGGTTAATATCATTTTAATACCAAAACTGGGTAATGATGCTGTAAGAAAGGAAAGCTACAGGCCAATCTCCCTAATGAACATAGAGTAAAAAATTCTCAACAAAATATTAGCAAATCTAATCCAACAACATATTAAAAGAATTATACATGATGACCAAGTGGGGTTTATACCAGGAATGCAAGGATGGTTCAACAAAAGAAAATCAATTAATATAATACAGCACATTAACAAATCAAAAGGGAAAAACACATGATTATCTCAACTGATGCTGAAAAAGCATTTGACAAAATTCAACATCCTTTTCAGATAAAAAAGAAAACTATCCAAAAGATAGAAATCAAAAGTAACTATCTCAGTGTGGTAAAGGGAATATATGAAAAACCAATAGCCAGCATTATACTCAATGGAAAGAGACTGAAAGCTTTATCCCTAAGATCAGGAAGAAGACAAGAATGCCCACTGTCACCATTATTATTTAACGTTGTGCTAGAAATTTTAGCTAGAGCAATCAGACAGGATAAAGAAATAAAAAGCATCCAATTTGGAAAGGAAGAAGTAAAACTTTCATTATTTGCAGATGACATGATACTATACTTAGAAGATCTTGAGAAATCTACAGCAAAGTTACTTGAGTTAATAAACAAATTCAGCAAGGTGTTGGGATATAAAATTAATGTGCAAAATTAGTAATTTTCTATACACAAGCAATGACCTAACTGAGGAGTCAGTTAAGGAAAAAATTCCATTCAAAATAGCAACTAAAAGAATCAAGTACTTGTGAATGAACTTAACCAGGGATGTAAAGGACTTGTACCTAGAAAGCTATATAACATTGCTTGAAAAAATCAAAGAAGATCAAAATAGGTGGAAATACATTCACTGCTCATGGATAGGAAGGTTAAATATATTTGAGATGTCAGTTCTCCCCAAATTGATCTACAGATTCAACCCAGTACCAATCGAAATTCTTATAACCTAGTTACCAAATTGGAAAGCTAGTTACCAAATTCATCTGGAAGGGAAAGAGACCCCAAATAGCTAAAAGCATCCTAAAAAGGACAAAGTGGGAGGATTAACACTCCCTGACTTTAAAACCTATCATAAAGTCACCGAGGTCAAAGCAGCATGGTACTGGCAGAAAGATAGAAGTATTGACCAACGGAATTGAATCAAGAGTGCAGAAATAGACCACTAAATCTATTGTAAGTTGATTTTTTATTCTTTGCATGGGCAGGTTATGGGAATTGAACCCAGGTTTCCAGCATTGCAGGTGAGAATTCTGCCACTGAGACATCGTCACATTGCCCTGGTCAATTGATTTTTAATAAGGCCCCCAAATACTCTGAACTGCTACAAAACAGTCTTTTCAATAAGTGGGCATGGAAGAACAGGATATCAATAACCAAATGAATGAAAGGGGACCCAGAACTTGCACCCTATACAAAAATTAACTCAAGGGGATCAAATACCTAAATATAAGAACTAGCACCATAAAGCTTCTGTAAGAAAATGTAGGGAAACATCTTGAAGGCCTCACAATAGGAGGTAGCTTACTAAACTTTACACTCAAAGCACAAGCAACAAAAGAAAAAATAAATAAATGGGAACTACTCAAAATCAAATGCTTCTGCACCTCAAAAGACTTTGTCAAAAAGGTGAAAAGGCAGCCAACTCAATGGGAGAACATATTTGGAAATTACACATCAGACAAAGGTTTGATATCCTGCACACATTTGAAAAATCATACAACTCAACAGCAAAAGAGTAAATGACCCAATTATAAAATGGGCTAAAGATACAGAATAGGCATTTTTCTAAAGAGCAAATACACATAGCTCTAAAGTACATGAAGAGATGTTCATTTTAATTTGCTATAAAGGAAATGCAGATTAAGACTACAATGAGATACTCCTCACACCTATAAGAATGGCTTCTATTAAACAAACAGAAAAATGGAAATGTTGGAGAGGATGTGGAGAAATTGCAGCATTTATGCACTGCTAGTGGGAATGTATAATGGTGCAACCACTATGGAAGATTGTTTGGTGGTTCCTTAGGAAATTAAATATTGAATTGCCCTATGACCCAGAAATAGCACTACTTGGTATATACCCAGAAGAGGTGAAAGTGATGACACAAACAGACATTTGCACACCCATGTTCATAGCAGCATTATACACAATTGCCAAAAGATGGAAACAAACCAAATGCCAATCAACATATGAGTGGATTACAAAATGTGTTACATACACATGATGGAATATTATACAGAAGTAATGTGATATTACATCCTAAAGCACATGACAAAAATGATGAGCCTTGAGGACATAATGCTGAGTGAAATAATAAAGCCACAAAAGGATAGACACTGTGTGATTCCACTTTTATGACCATGATAAAGGTAAAATCAGAAGCTTATAGTACAGAATATAGGGGACTTAAAGATACATAGAAGATGGAGATAGATGAATGGCTAGCTACTGAGGTTGAGCACCAATGTAAGGGACTAGATAGATGTGAAGGCAGTTCTCTAGTGGTTCCATAAGTAATATTACCATATTGAAGATGAACAAGATTGAAAGGGGTTGTATAGACTTATGTATCCCACTATTAACACTAAAAATATGAGTTAGTTCTTGCAAGAATTAATTCAAAGTTATGGTTCACGTACAAAAAGTGTTTACTAGGGGGAAACTGCTATTCCATGCTATGGGCTATATTTAAAAGGAAAACATCAGCACTACCACAGGAACAGCAGAGGAAAATAATGGGGAGAGGAACAAGCATTGAGAGGAGGTTTAGATTTCCTATTTGGTGAGGCTGTGTTTATTGGTCTTCTTCCCTCTTGGGAACAATGAAGTTATCTGGAATTGAGAGTGTTGATGGACTATGGAATTTGGGAATCATACATGATCCCTGATGAATGCAGGTGGCTGAAGGATGTACTGACCAAGAGGTAGATTGGCAAACGATGGTGTATACTTATGAATGAATGTTGTGCTGCTGCAAAAAAGGAATGAAGTTGTGAGGCAAGAAATGATGTGAGTGAATGTATGGGACATTTGGTGGAACAAAATAAGCCAGAAACAAAAGAACAGCAATGTTATGGTCTCCTTTAGAAAATGCTTACAAGAAAGCATGGGCCTAGATTTTAAGCTTTTATAGCAGACACATTTAGTCCAAAGTGGTAATTATTATTTCTGGATTTTGAGAGGCTGTTATATATATATCCTGATATCTAGAGATAAAGAACGAAGCCAATCAGGTTGGGCTGAAAGTGATTCAGAACGCAAGGGTAAGGAAGACATTGTCTCTGTTTTAGAACTACACATGCTCTTTGAAACTGAAGGAGGAAAGTTTTATTTGGTCTGGAACTGAAATTTTCTATAGCACATAATCTAACTCAATCTTCCATATAGTTCATTTGAACAATTGAAATACAGGGAGCCCAGAATAAGAAAAAGTATCTTTAATCCTGTATAGCTTAAGGTAATGCCTGTATACATCCTCATGTATATTAAGCAGATAATCAAAGAGTTTTGGCAAAGTCCCTTGAGGGATGGGAGAAAAGATATGGAATTATTAAACTTTACCATCTGGAACTCCTCTAATACTGTGTCAAACTTTAAGGACACCCAAATCAATAGGCTATGCACTTGATCTTGACCCTTACTCTTGTGAAGCTTATGTAGGTACCATAGAAGCTTAGCCTAATATAGGTGTGCCTAAGAGTTACTTCTGGAGGACCTCTTTTGTGCTCAGATGTGGACTCACTCTCTCTAAGCCCAACTCTGCAAGTGAAAACATTGCCTTCCCCCTATGTGGGACATGACATCCAGGGGTGAATGTCTCCCTGGCAATGTGGAAGATGATTCTCACAGATGAATCCATTCCTGACCCCATGGGACCAACAATTCCATCCTAACTAAAAGGGGAAAAGGAAGTGTAACTATTAAATTATCAGTGGCAGAGGGAGTTCAAACAGAGTCAAGAGGCTACTCTGGAGGTTGCTCTTATGCAAACTTCAGTTAGACATTGCTACCTGTCATAACCTGCCAAACTCCAATCAGGACCATTCCAGCCAATCCTAAAGAACACCTAGAGCAATATATAAGATTCCACAAGGGTTCCATGCACTAGTGTAACTTTCCAGAAACCTATGCCCTCCAGATGGGTCACTGGACCAGCTAAGTACTGAAACCTAGAGGGCCTAGCCTCTCCAGAACATCAGCTACTTCTATCTCCCTACCCTATATTAGTGATAGACCCTTTAAACATGAAAAAGTTAGAATGGCCATGCCCCATACACCCATAAAGAGAGGGATAGAAAGGTCAAAGTTGATGGTGGAGTTATACAGTGAAGATAAGATCTAACAAATGAATATGATTGCTGAATCATTAAATTGATGTCTCTTTTAGTCTCCAGTATATTAGAGCAATTAAAAGTAAAAACCTAAAATTTTGGAATTATAATGCATGCCAAACTCTTAAATATGTTCTAAAACTAATTTTGGTTCTATGCTTGGAGATCTATTGTTTTTTGTGTGTGCATGTTATTTTTCACAAAAAGGAAAGAAAAATGTCAATTGTGATAAAAAAAATATTTATGGGGCAGGCCACAGTGGCTCAGTGGCAGAGCTCCCACCTGCCATGCCACAGACCCAGGTTTGTTTCCCAGTGCCTGCCCATGTATTAAAAAATACATAGATGGTGTCTTCTAGCCTCCTATAATCTGGAGTTGTTAGAAAGAAAAATCTGAGAGGATCATATAGTAGCCCATGACAAACTCTGGGATCTGTGTAACTACTTGTTGAAGAATGTTTTGAAAACTATTGTTTTTTTAATTTCTTTGCTTTGTATATATGTTTTACCATACAATAAAGACATCAAAAAAGAGGAAATCTCAATTTTTAAAAACTTTCATAAAAGCAATTTGATTATCTTATGTCTTGGTAAAATTTTCTTCATGTTTCTTGCCTTGAGGTTTGTTGCTTTTCTTTAAACTTTGACTTTATACATTATACTGAATTTGGAAAAAATGTGACCATATTTTCTGTACATATTTTTTTCTATCCTCCAATCTTCATGACTGCAATTACGTATATCATAGGCCCTTTGAAGTGTTTTCCTTCTTACTCATGATACGTTCATTTTCTAAAAATTCACTTTTCTCTCTGTACTTCAGTTTGGATAGTTTCTATTCCTACAACTTCAAGCTCATTGATCTTTTCTTCTCAATGTCAAATTTGCCATAAATTTCATCCAGCGCACTTTTCCTCTCACACATTGTAGTTTTCGTCTCTAGAAGTTTGATTAGAATCTTTCTTATATCTCCCATGTCTGTTCTTAATTTTTACACATATGGATAACAGTTATGAGAGGTTTTAATGCTTCTGTCTGCTAATTCTAACATGTGATTTAGTTCTCCTTGATTGGGTGATTATTATCCTCATTAATGGTCATATTTTCCTGCTCCATTGTGTTCCTGATGTAAATTTTCCCTTGTTAGGTGCTTGATTTTTTCACATTTCTACAAACATTTTTTAGCTTTCAGGACTTACTAAAGTCTCTTTCAACTCATTTATGAATTGAGGCACTCAGCACCTCACTTAGTTTCAGCTGCTATTTCAGCTTAAATTTTCCATGAGTACCCGCTGACTCTGTGGTGTTCTTCTGATGTTAGACCTTCAGACACCCTATTGCCTTCCTTCTCCTTCCTATTAATAACATGCTAATATCAAATGGATCTTGTCACCTAGGTAATTTTGAAGAAATTTTCTGTGTGTTCTTAGTCTTGTCATCCTATTTGTTCTGTCTGTTTCTTTGGGGAATTCAGGGATATTCACACAAGTTTTGGCCAGCCACAACTGCCCTCCCCCTTACATCCCTTACATTCCTTGAGAGAGGAATGTCCTTCCTCCCTGTTCTCTTCATCTTCAAATTCCTGCTTTTATTTCATGGCCTTGCTAAATGTCATCGCTTTCAGGAAGATTTCCATTGTACCTGCCAACAGGAAAGGATAGTGGCTCCAATTTCTATGTTTCCACAGCAAGTAGAATACATCTCTGTTACAGCACATATTACACCACTCAGTGTCCTGTCTCTCTGCTAGACTGTAAGCCTCTCACAGTGAGAACCATGCTCATCCTTCTGTGTCCTTGGTGCTGGTCTAGCACACAGTTCAGAGTAGTCACTTGGTAAAGTTTATCTTGAATGATTGGATTTTACTAGATCCTGATCCACCATCTCAGACCTAGTTAATGGTATTATTAGCATTTGTTTTAGTCTACCAGAGCTTCCAGAATGCAACACACCAGAGATGGATTGGCTTTTAATAAAAGCAGATTTATTTAGTTAAAAATGTATAGTTATTCAGAGGAAAGGCAGCTAACTTTCAACTGAGGTTCTTTCTGACACAGGAAGGCACAGGATGATCTCTGCTGGCCTTCACTCCAGGCCTCTGGGTTCCAACAACTTTCCCTGGGGTGATTTATTTCTGCATCTCCAAAGGCCTGGGCTGAGCTGTGAGTGCTACAATGAGGTATGCTGAGCTGCTTGGGCTGTGCTACATTGAGCTGTCTCATTTAAGCAGCCAGGCAATTAAATCAAACATCATTCATTGCAGCAGGCACACCTCCTAGCCAACTGCGGATGTAATCAACCACAGATGAGCTTCACATGCCATTGGCTCATGTCCACTGCAACAGAACTAGGCACCTTCACCTGGCCAAGTTGACACCTGAACCTAACTACCATATTATTATTACCTTTTGGTTTTTGAGTACTTTACAGTTTACAAGAAGCTTTTGTAAATATCACACTCACCCCTCCTTCATGTTGCTATGGTCCAGTTGCTCAGTTAAGAACTTTTCTCTTTGCAGTTTTTCTTTGTTTGTCTATGTGGTCTGTCTCCATCCATTAGATTGTGAGCTAATCAAAGTAGAAATAAAACCTTATTCATTTTCACATTCCCAAAAGTCAACTCTTTTCCTGGCAGGAGAAATACTCAGGCAAAATCTGATTCATGCACAAGATAGAGAAAGAAATCTATTATTATTCCAACTTACCTTAAACTGGTGATATTCCACTCAAACCACTGGGTCCTGAGGCCTTAATGAAAGTTAACTTGAGGTCCCACACTTTTTCTGAGACTCCACTGGATACAGGTGAGAAGAGGAACTCAGAACATCTGTTGCTGTCTCCCTCAGCCTTTGAGCTTCTGATGGGAGGCTTTCTGTCTCACTGCCCCTTCCTTGCCTGCCTCTCTTTGGAGTGCTGGCTGGTTTGTGCCATCCTGTGTTTCAGCTACTTTCTGATTTGTTAAGGTGGACCCTACCATAACCTGAGAGCTCCCCTAAGAGGACACTGTATTAGTCTGGGTTCTCCAAGGAAACAGAAGAAATGAGATGTGTGTGTGTGTGTGTGTGTGTGTGTATGCATATATATATACACACACATATATATATATATATATATATATATATATATATATATATATATATATATATATATATATATATATATATATATATA
>PVIY010002750.1:0-61959 GCA_004026745.1 Myrmecophaga tridactyla | reverse complement strand
ACTGACTGAAGTGGATATAGGAATTTTTCTTTCTGACTTCTAAAATCATTAGTTTTCCCTTTAAGGCCTTCAACTGAATGGGTGAGTCTCTCTTATTGCTGAAGGCAATCTCCTTAGTTGATTGTAGATGTCATCAACTGCAGATGAAATGAACTGACGATGATTTAAATGCACAAAATATCTTCATTGTAACAGTCAGGCCCATGCTTGCTAGACCAAATAAATGGACCTGGCCAAGTTGCCACCTGAACATCACCATCATAGATTCCTCTGCCAAGAATGGAAGACTAAGACTCAGGCTGGGAATGGGGGACTTGTCCTTAAGTTTTATGGTGGATCCTTTCTTGTCAATCCAATTGAGGCTTTTTGAGGCCTGGCCTACATAGTGTCTGCTTCACAGGAAGGATCTCATGGTTCGAATCTTCCTAGAAATTGGGCAACTGGGAAAATTCAATTCTGTTAAACTGTTGAAAAATCCCACTGGAGGAAGCAGGAGTCCATCTGGATGCTTTCACACAACAATGTCCAGGTTTATCTCCAGGAGCCCAGGAGAACATCCAAGAACTTTAGCGTGGCATTCAGAACCCTCACAGTCTGCTCCTGCCCAGGCATACACTACACCCTACAGTCATACAAGACTCACCCCTTCATCCATCCTTCCACTTACTCAGACAGCATTCTGTCATGCCCCAATTCTGAGCCAGGGAATAGTAGAAACAAGACTGAGAAGCATGAATCATCTGTCCTGTCTGTCTCTATATTATGATTCTCTGGGTGTATCCCCTATTATCCCCTAGTCTAGCGATAAATAAATGCCCACCTATACTGGATCAACACTTCCACAGAATGAGACCTTCTATAACTTTCATGTATAGCTCTGTGCCTTCAGCGCTGGTACTACAATTTTGGCACACAGATAAAATATGTTCACTGAACCGTGATATTAACATTCCACTCTCCAGCTCCCAAGGCTCATTTGCTGTGGCTACATAATCTATACATCATTTTCTGCCAGGTGGGAAACCACAGGCCCTGGTGATAAGTTCCTGCAGTTCAACAAGAATGATGGACATTGGCTCACAACCAACTGACACACTAATGGTTGCAATTCCATAGCTCCTAAATGGTGCACTTTCAAGGATAGGAAAGAGGATATCCAGGGTTAGGTGTGGAGTAAGTTCATCTCCTCAGCTGCTGAAAGGTTTTGTGAGTTGGAAGAGAGGGTGGTGGGAATGACACACAGGGTGGGTGGCATGAAAGCATGACCCACATGTGAACATCATCAGGAATGTGTGTGGTGAGAAGGGAGATGCAGTGAGACTCATTATTGAGAGAAGGGTTTAAGAAAGGTGGTGCAGAGGAAGAAAAACACTAGTACAGAGATTCAGGAGACCTGGGTCCCAGCCCTGACTTTTCCAGTGCCTTGCTGTGTGACTTTGGATACTCCTCTTCTCCCATCTCTGCACCTGAACTATTAGAGGGAGGAAAGATGAACTCTCTCAGGCTCTGCCTGCTCTCCCCTTTGCAGATTCTGAGAATGGATCCTGAATGAGGGCTTCTGAGTGAAGCATGTGTGCACATGCTTTGGCACAAGCAGAGGGTCAGATCTGGGTGAGAAATACACAGAATCCTGGAACCAACCTTAACTGGAGGGCCAGAAGCAGGGTGGGGAGGTAACTCTCAAATGATGGGTACTGTGCTATTTTCACGAGGTCTGCTCTGGAAATGCAGATTAACTTTTTTCAGGCTACTGTCACCATCCCTTACCTTGCTGAGTCTTCCTATATGCAAATGAGTCTAGGCTTAGCCATACATAGTGTGTTCAGGTGCTATGATCATGGCTTACTTGCTATGTGACCTTGGACAAGCCTCAGCCACTCTCTTGGCCTCAGCTTCCTCATCTGATAAAAATGGAGTTGAAAATATTTATGGCAACTTACCATTGTTTATTCCATTTTATTGATCAAGGTGTTCATCCGAAATGTGAACACTCATTTGATCCTGTTACCAGTTCTGCATGATGAAGACACCATCATGAACCTATTTTACAGAAAGGAAAATGAGACCCAATTATATTAAGAAATTTTAGACAGCTCATATTTAAGAGTTGAGGCCAGTTCTGTGTTTCTCACACCCTTTCACTCTTTCCTGTGGCCTGAGAATTTCTCTGTCTATAAATGGGAGACTCAAACTTGATGAACCCCAAGCAGCTTTTCTGTGCAGTGTCCTTCTCAGAGTTGGTGGAATCATGGCTCACGTCTTAAGCCTTTTATCCCAGGAATATTAATGAGGCACTTCACACTGCACCTGAATAGTTACCAGATGGGTTGTGGGGAACGCAGGGAGACCCCCTTTGGCTGAGCACTTACCAGAAACTTTTAAAAGGCTTTCCCAGGCTTTAATGACCATGGTGAATATAAGAGATGTGATGAAGGAGGTCTGGTGGAGGCTGAAAATTTAGCTTGACATGCCTTTCCCCTTCACTTTGACCAACAAGGCATTCCTGCCTATGATCTACATCACGTGGGCTTTTCAAAGAATGCCTTTTTTTCTTGTTCATAATGAAACTGCTGCTGTTGCTGTCTGAGTTCTTGTTTTCGAGCAATACATTCAGTTTCTTCACGATGTTCCTGTTCAATACGAATGCGTTCCCTTTCCAAGCATTTGTGTTCCATTCTCTTTCTCACTCTAATTTTTGCCTTTCAATTTCTAGGCTCTCTCTCTCTCCATTCACAAAATATTCTCATGCATTCTCGCTCTCGACCCTCTCCTTCTGCAAACTTTCTTCCTCTCCGAAGTTCTAATGCTTGTCGCAGCCTTTCAAAACAAACTAAATGTTCTCTCAATCTTTGCTCCTTCATCTTTTCAAAAGGCAACATCTCTTTCCTTCTGTAGTCCTTGCCTCTTTCTTTTTTTTATTTTTTTTTTGATCTAGGTTAGCTCTTTCCTTCTCTTTGCTCCTTCCATGATTTTCTCATGTCTTCCTCTTCTTGAAGGCCTACAATGATCTCCTTTAGTTTGGTCTAATATCACCATATGTCCTGGACTCTTTGAACTTACTGATTTCTTTTCTTCATTTTTTTTAAATTGATTCTAAAGTTTGCCCACTTGATCTAGTATCATTCTTCTCATCTTTACCTTCTATTTTCTTAGTATCCTTGCTTCCTTTTTTCTCAGATTTCTCAGATAACCGTTTCTCTTTTTTGGCAGAAGCTTGCATCTTGTTACTTCTATTGCCTGCATTTTTTTTCTGTCTCCAGAACTTCCTGAACTACCTTTCTCATCATTTTCTTTCTTTAGTTCTTTCTTAGAAGGATCACCTTTAACTTTTCAACTGTCCAGGCAATTCAGTGTGATGAAGGTGTTCAATACATCTGGACACCTCTGGACACCTCTGTACTTGAAGATATAGTTACTATGCGATAGCATTTTGCCCCAGGACTTCAAGCATTTGTAACTACCCTTACATTGAGAACTTTTCTGTATTTGCCAAAGAGGTTCTTCAAATCAACAGCTTTGGTATTAGAAGAAAGTCCACTAACCCAGATATTTTTAGTTGCACTTCCATTGCTATCACTAGTACTATTTGTACTTCCTGTTTCTAGGTCATCGCCATCAAAATCCAGAGTGATGGCATCTTCAGCCTAGATTGTGACTGAGATGTTGTCATCCACAGCTTTTTTTCATCACATTAGCTTCCATCTCTTCATTAGCTATGTGATCAGCCTCAGCTAGGTTCCCTTCTTTCCCATTTTCATCTTCCTCACTATTTGGAGCTATTAGAAAAGTATCATCTTCACCTTCTTGAGCTTCAATTTCCTGACTTTTGATGTCCTCTTTTTCTATATCTTCTACTGCTTCTGCTTCCATTAATTCATGAGCTCTCTTTTTCTCTTCAGCAGAAAGTAACTCCTTGCAATGATATTTTCTTCTTAACTTTCACCAAATTCTTCAGAGTCCTTCAGTTTATCATTTCCATCTTGTTCATGTGCCTCTCGTTTCTCCAATTCTCAGTCTTTGACAAAAAATCATCTTCCACAGAAGCATCACTCAACTCGTCTGATTCTTGCTTTTTACCTTTGCTTTTGGTTGATTTCTTATTTGGAGTCTCACTGGAAACAGTTAATTCAATATTATCTGGAGCACCTCCTTCTTCTTCAATAGACTGTTTGAGTTCTGAGCACAATCTTGACTCCCTACAGGGATTATTTTGAAATTGAAAATATCCATGTTTAATTGAAGGAGGGGGTAAGACCTGACTTCTACACTCAGAGTCACAAACATTTGCTAAGTTTGGTTATGTGTCAGGTATTGTACTGGACACAACCCCAGTCATCAACCATCAAATCCTCATGATGACTTTTAAAGATTGTGTGTTAGCAGTATCCCCATTTCCCTGATGAAAACTGAGGCCCTATGGATAAAATGATTTCACATTTAAAAATCATGGGGTAGAATACAGTCTATGGAAAAAATTAAAGATTTGTACTCATGTATTCAGAAATATTTACTGCAACATTTATATAATGAGACATTGCAGAGAGCTTGATAGGTTAACAATGAGAGCAAATATAGTATAAATTTTGGTTTATCCAAATAGTGTACTAATTTGCAGTATGAAATCTCAGGTTTGCAACTAATTTGTAAACATGTGGGGAAATGCTTATGATATGTTGAAAGACACAGAGTTCCATATTTGGCATAATATCACTTGGTAATTGTCATGGATAGGTTCATGTGTCAACTTGACCAAATGGTGGTGCCTGTTTGTCCGGTTGGGCAAGTGCTGGCCTATCTGGTTCTGATGAGGACATTTCATAGAATTCAATCACAATCATTTCAGCTGCATTCACAGCTGATGCCATTTGTAATCAGCCAAAGGGGAGTGTCTTCTGCAATGAGTGATGCTTAATCTAGTCACTGGAAGCCTTTTAAGGAGGATTCAGAAGAGACAGGCACTCTTCCTACTTTGTTTGGTGAGCCTCTCTTGTGGAGTTCATCCAGACCCTCCATCAGAATCGTCAGCTTCACAGCCTGCCCTGTGGATTTTGGACCCTGTGTTCCCATGGTCACATGAGACACTTTTATAAATTTTATATTTGTGAGTGTTCCTTGTTGATTCTGTTTCTCTAGAGAACCCTAACTAATACAACTTGGTGCCAGGAGTGATTCTTAAGAAACAGAATCTTAAAAATGGGTTTTTATGAATGGTTTTCTACTCTGACTAGACTCAAAGGCACTAAGGACTCTGATTCCCATAATCAGAATGGCACTCCCAATCCATGGAGTGAGTTGGCAAAAGAGATAGTCAAAATATCACCATTTGATTCTCTTAATGCTTTGCTTGTACAAAGCCAGGCTCTGGGGGATGATGTTTTTGACACCTTTACAAAGTTTTGTGGAAATAAGAGGTATAGAGATGTTGTCTGGTTGTTGTTAGATACATTGGCTACATTAAGGAGTGAAAGGGATGGGCATAAGCCTTCAAACGAGAAGCTTAAGTGCTATCTGACAGATGTAGAAGTTTCTATGAGTATCCTGAAGGAAAATCTTATTTCCTGTAGCTGTAGACTTGAGATCTCTGAAAATCAGACTCAGAATCTTATTGTTAGAGTATCAACTGTAGGAGTTCAAAGGCTGCTGTTTAACCTAAAGCTTGCAGACACAAGTCTATGAGAAAATGCAGACTTGACCTTTCAGTAGAGCTTTCAATAGAAGCTGAGATATGCAAATAGAGCACAATGAGATGTGGGAGAGACTTGCTTAATGGAAATTAACATCCTAGCCTTAGAAGTGTTTACTTCCTGGAACTTGTTTTTGCATTGCATAGCTTTTGCGTGCAACCTTATCACCTTTCTTGCTAGTATATAATTTTGTACTTGACTGAAAATAAACTTGTCTGAAAACTGATGTCTCCAGATCCCCTGATCCCTTTCTCTCTCTTGTCTTAATTTAACATTCCTTAGGGTCATAGCTGTGGCCAACAATCAACTTTACAACATAAACTGAAATCTCAATGTTGCATGGTTTCTGCTGATAAAGTGAGGGCATTGGTTGGAAAGTAGTGGGACCCTGAAAAGTGGGATGGTGACATATGGATTGATAATGATGTTGGGGGTGAGGTTGAAAACCTAAGTCATGCTGAATATTCTCTAGATAACCCTGTAATAGTCTGCCCTGAGGACATAGCTGCCCCACCTCCAGCCTGCCTTGAGGAGTTGACCACCAACCTCCTCCTGAAGTGATTAGCCCTAGAGTGATTAATCCTGTTTCACCAGATGAAACTGCAAAGAAGGCCCTGAAGCAAATGGCTTGGAAGATATTTCTAATTCTTTTCATGACTTACACCCCTACACCCCTTATTTTTTCCAGACCTATAACTAGACTAAAGTCCCAAAAGACCCCTAAAGGTGAGGTACAAAGTATCACACATGAGGAGGTACATTATACTCCAAAAGAACTGTGTGAGTTTTCCAATTTATATAGACAGAAATCAGGGGAATATGTGGGGCAATGGATTTTAAGGGTGTGGGATAATGGTGGGAGGAACATAAGGCTGGATCAGGCTGAATTTATTGGTATGGGCCCACTAAGCAAACATTCTGCATTTAATGTTATAGCTCAAGGGGTTAGAAAAGGTATTAACAGTTTGTTTGGATGGTTGGCTGAAACATGCATCAACATTACCTGAGGTTGAAATGCCAGAATTGCCCTGGTATACTATAGATGAGGGGACCAGAGACTTAAAGAGATTGGAATGTTAGAGTGGATTCATCATGCAAAGCCTGCTCTTACACCCCTGGAATGTCTGGAGGATGCACCTTTTACCAGAACAGTGAGAAATAAGTTTGTGAGACTAGCCCCATCATCCCTGAAGAGCTCTGCAGTAGCACTTCTCTGTAGGTCAGATATTACTGTGGGAACTGCTGTCACTAAGCTGGAATCCTTAAACACAATGGGGATGACTGGATCCTGAGTTGGCAGAAGCCAGGTGGCAGCACTTAATCATCAAAGACAAGGTAGACATGACTATTATAATAGACAGCAAACTCAAAGCAGGAGTCAAAATTATATGACTCGCAGAGATTTGTGACATTGGTTATTAAATCATGGGGTACCTAGAAATTCAATAGAAGGGTAGTCTATGAAATTTTTGCTTGAGCTGTATAAACAAAAGAGTTCTTGGTGAAGTGAACAGAAGTATAACCTGAATTACAAAAACACAGAGTCACTGCCCCTTAATCAATTTCCAGACTTAAAACAGTTTACAGACCCAGAGCCCCTTGAATGAAGGGGAAGCCAGATCCCTTTGGGGGAGATGCCAGTTACACTGCCACAAATTTACACTGTTAATCTTCCTCCAAGCCTTCCCCAAGGAGACTAACAGCCTTTGCCAGGGTAACTGTGCATTGGGGAAAAGGAAATGTTCAGATATTTTGGGGATTATTAGACACTGGCTCAGAAATGACATTAATTCCAGGGTACCCAAAACATCCCTCTGGTCCACAAGTCAGAGTGAAGGCTTATAGAGGCCAGGTGATCAATGGAGTTTTAGCTCAGGTCCATCTTACAGTGGGTCCAGTGGGCCCCTGGACCCATTCTGTAGTTTTTTCCCCAGTTCCAAGATGTATAATTTGTATACACATATTGAGCAACTGGCACAATCCCCACATTGGCTCTCTAACTCATTCAGTGAGGGCTATTATGGTGGGAAAGGCCAAGTGGAAGCCACTAGAACTGCCCCTACCTAGCAAAATACTAAATCAGAAACAATACTGGATTCCTGGAGGGATTGCAGAGATTACTGCCACTCTTAAGGACTTGAAGGATGCAGGGTGATTACCACCACATCCCCATTCAACTCTCCTATTTGGCCTGTGCAGAAAACAGATGCATCTTGGAGGATGACTGTGGATTATCATAAGCTCAATCAGGTGGTAACTCCAATTGCAGCTGCTGTTCCAGATGTGGTATCATTGCTTGAGCAAATCAATACATCCCCTGGTACCTGGTATGCAGCTATTGATCTGGCAAATGCTTTTTTCTCAATTGCTATTAGTAAGGACCACCAGAAACAGTTCTTTCAGCTGGTAAGGTCAGCAATATACTTCACTGTCCTACCTCAGGGGTTTATCAACTCTCTAGCCCTATGTCATAATCTTGTCCACAAGGCAGGCTGCTGTACAAGCTGCTCTGCCACTTAGGCTGTATGATACAGCAGACCCAATGGTGCTGGAAGTGTCAGTGGCAAATGGAGATGCTGTTTGGAGCCTTTGGCAGGCCCCCATAGGAGAATCACAGTGCAGACCCTTAGGATTTTGGAGCAAAGCCTTACCATCTGCTGCAGATAACTGCTCTCATTTTGAGAAACAGCTTTTGGCCTGCAACTGGGCCTTAGTAGAGACTGGATGCTTAACCATGGGCCACCAAGTTACCATGAGACCTGAGTTGCCTATCATGAGCTGGGTGTTGTCTGACCCACCAAGCCGTAAAGTTGGACATGCACAGTGGCACTCTATTGTAAAATGGAAGTGGTAAATATCAGACCAGAGGTGCATTTGTATACTGACTCATGGGCTGTTGCTAATGGTTTGGCTGGGTGGTCCAGGAATTGGAAAACTATCATTAGAAAATTGGTGTCAAAGAGTTCTGGGAAAGAAGTATGTGGATAGATCTTTCTGATTGGGCAAAAACATGAACATATTTGTGTCCCATGTGAATGCGTACCAGAGAGTGACTTCAGCAGAGGAAAGTTTGAATAATCAAGTGGATAAGATGACCCATTCTGTGGATACCAGTCAGCCTCTTTCCCCATCAACTCCTGTCATTGCCCAATGGGCTCATGAACAAAGTGGTCATGGTAGTAGGGATGGAAGTTATGCATGGGCTCAGCAACATGGACTTCCACTCACCAAGGTTGACTTGACTCCAGCCACTGCTGGGTGCCCAATCTGCCAGCATCAGAGACCCACACTCAGCCCCTGATATGGCACCATTCCCTATGGTGATCAGCCAGCTATATGGTGGCTGGTTGATTATATTGGACCACTCCCTTCATGGAAGAGGCAGCAATTTGTTCTAACTGGAATAGATACATACTCTGGATATAGGTTTACTTTCCCTGCATGCAATGCTTCTGCCAAAACTACCATCTGTGGGCTTACAAAATGCTTTATACATCATCATGGTATTCCACACAGCATTGCTTCTGATCAAGGAACACATTTCACAGCAAATGAAGTGTGGAAATGGGCACATGCACATGGAATTCTCTGGTCTTACCATCTTCCCCATCATCCAGAAGCAGCTGGATTGATAGAAAGGTGGAATGGCCTTTTGAAAACTCAATTATGGTGTCAACTAGGTGACAATACCTTGGAGGGCTGGGATAATGTTTTCCAGGAAGCTGTATATGCTCTGTATCAGCATCTGCTGTATGGTGCTGTTTCTCCCATTGCCAGGATCTATGGGTTCAGGAACCAAGGGGTGGAAATGGGAGTGATACCACTCACTATTACCCCTAGTGATCCACTATGAAAATTTTTGCTTCCTTTCCCTGTGACCTTGAGCTCTGCTGGTCTACATGTTTTAGCTCCAAAATGGGGAGTGCTTCCACCATGAGAATCAACAATGATTCCACTGAACTGGAATCTAAGAGTACCACATGGTCACTTTGAGCTACTTATGCCCCTGAATTCACAAGCCAAAAAGGGGATTACATTACTGTCTGGGGTGATTGACCCTGACTATCAGGGGGAAATAGGACTGCAACTACATAATGGAGGTAAAGAAGAGTTTTCTTGGAATATAAGAGATCCCCTAGAGCATCTTTTAGTACTACCATGCCTTGTTGTGATTAAAATCAATGGAAAACTGCAACAATCCAATCCAGAAAGAACTACCAATGGCTCTGAAACTTCAGGAATGAAGGTTTGGTTCACCCTACCATGCAAAGAACCACGGCCAGCTGAAGTGCTTACTGAGGGTAAAGGGAACATAGAATGGGTAGTGGAAGATGGTAGTGATAAATATGAACTTTGACTTCATGATCAGTTACAGAAATGAGGACTGTAATGCTGTTTCATTCATGTTATACTATTTAAGTTGTAAGATATCATGTTTAAGAATTAATATTACCCAAGGATTTGCACCCTATTCTGAAGAGATTTAATGTGTTTCCAGTTATATGCAGGACAGTTGAGTATTGTTAGGTGGAAGAAAAAAAAGTGTGTTTTATTGTTTTTTATTTAGAAATTAGGTATGGTTTAAGGTGGTATGTATAGCTGCCAAGTTGACAAGGGGTGGACTGTCATGGTCAGGTTCATATGTCAACTTGGCCAAGTGGTGGTACCTGTTTGTCTGGTTGGGCAAGTGCTGGCCTGTCTGTTCCAATGAGGACATTTCATAGAATTCAATCATGATCATGTCAGCTCTATTCACAGCTGATTCCATTTGTGATCAATCAAAGGGGAGTGTCTTCTGCAGTGAGTGATGGTTAATCTACTCACTGGAAGCCTGGAAGCCTTTTAAGGAGGATTCAGAAGAGACAGGCACTCTTCCTACTTTGGCTGGTGAGCATCTCCTGTGGAGTTCATCCAGACCCTCCATCTGAATTGTCAGCTTCACAGCCTGCCTTGCAGATTTTGGACTCTGCATTCCCATGGTCATGTTAGACACTTTTATAAATTTTATATTTGTGAGTGTTCCCTGTTGATTTTGTTCCTCTACAGAACCCTAACTAATACAGTAATAGATATAAATATAGATGAAATGCATTGATATATGGAAAGGGGTTGTAACAAAGCCATAAAAATTCACTTGGAGAAAGCTGAAGGGAAAATATAAGCACCTACATTTCAGCATGTCTCTATTTTTGTATTGGATTATATGATTTTGCTAGCCCCTGGACCTGAAGGAAGAATTTGTCATAATATCAGCTGAATACAAAATCAGGAAACAGACAGCTCAAGGATTAAAACCAAGAGTAAATATCTTTAAATACTAAATGTATGTTGTGTAAAAAATCATTACAAGAAAAAATAGTTGGGAAATAATGGTTCACCTTAAGAAGGCATATAAAATCCAGGAACTATCAATGGAAAAGACCAAACTGTGGTCATACCACATGAAAAATTTAAACTAATGATCCTCAAAATATTAAAGGAGGTTAAAGAAAATACAGAGAAAGGACTAAAGGATATCAGAAAACAATGAATGGATAATATTGGAATCTGAATAAAGATGTAGAAATTTTAAGAAGGAACCAAACAGAGCTACTAGAGTTAGACACAAAATAATTGAAATTAAAAATTCCCTAGAAGATTACAATAGCAGACTGGAACTGACAGAAGATAGAACCAGTGAACTCAAAGAGAAGACAATTGAAATGAATCAGGCTGAAAGCAGAAATGAAAATATATATAATTAAGAAAAAAAAGCTTGAGAGGAGGATCCAAGGTAACTGATAGGGAAAGACTGGGCTCACTTGTCTCCCAGGAAAAAACACTCACACAGGAAAAGTGTTTCTGGAAAGAGTTCTGGGGCTTTGGAGATTTGGAGAAGAGCTGTGTGATACCTTGAAAAGTGCACCTTTGGCAAGAGTCCAAAGCCTTTTTACCTGACCTCTCTCCCCAGGGTGCTGTGGAACTGGTGCACATCCCCTTCATGGGTCACATGCCCTAGCCTGATTGGGTAATACTGACAAAATAAGTGTCAAATAATAAAATTAACACAAAGCCAACCAATAAGAAAATCTTATAAAAGAGAATCTGAACGTAGAAAACTCATTAATATAACTCAATGTCCAGACATCAAAAAAATTACAAGCCACACTAAGAAAGAGGAATTTAGTCAAAAGAGTAAATTCAAAAGTAAGAGAAGATACATAACTTGGAATAACCAATCAAAGATGTTCAAACAAATCCCCTAAATCAATTCAAGAGGCTGCCTGGAAAATAAAGAATTTTAGGAGAATATTGGGTGAGCATAAAAAGTATTTGGTAGCAAGTAAAGAAAAACAATGGCTCTTATGGCGTTAAAGTCAAAACAGATGAAATTAAAAATATACTAGAGGCAAACAACAGCAGATTTGAAAAGGCATAAGAAAAGATCAGCAAGGTAGAGGACAGAGCACATAAATTAGAACAGACAAAAGAGCAGATAGAGGAAAGAATGGGACAAATAAAGTAAAGTCTCAGGGAATTGATTGACAATGAAAAGTACACAAACATTTGCATCATGATAGTCCCAGAAGAAAAAGAAAAAGGGGCAGAAGAAATACTTACCAAAATAATAGTCAAAGGTTTACCAACACTTATGAAAGATAAAAATACAGGACTCCCAAAATTCCAACATACACAAGCTTAAAAATCTGAATAGACCTTTCCAAGGCATATACAAATAAGAATGTCAAATAACAATGGTAAGCAGAATTATGAAAGCAAGAAAAAAAGCAATTTCTTACATATAATCGATGCTCAGTAAGATTAAGTGCTGTTTTTTCATCAGAAATCATGGAAGTGAGAGGGCAGTAGTAAGACAATTTTAAGATATTAAAGAGAAAAACTGGCAGCAAAGAATTCTCTATCCAGCAAAACTTTCCTTCAAAAATGAGGGAGATGTCACACAATACCTCTGTGCCCCCCTCCACTATACCCCTTCTCCTGTGCTCCAAGGCCTGTCTGAGCTGGACTGCACCTCCGTGGTCCCCACACTGCACCTCCAAACCCTACCCCCCACAATCCATCCTCGCAGGCACAACAATAGCATCCCCAGTCCATGAATATGCATGCGATGCAAATTGTTGCTGCAATGCTGTGCCCCATCTCATAAGCCACATCCTGCTACACATCCATCTTGCAAATACAAAGCTTTAGACTACTGTAAGAAATCAACTTCCAAAGTAACCCTGTGAAGATATTTACAAGCCTCAAGGCACCAGAAGATCACTAAGAATATCAAGATGCAGACAGAAATAGCCTAGCCTAGTAACCAAATTAAAACATTGGAGGAAACACAGACTTTGGAAAAACTAATCAAAAATGTTCAAATAACTCTACTAAATAAAATTAGTGGGATGGCTAATGACATAAAGGAGATCAAGAAGAAGCTGGAAGAGCATAAAGAGGAATTTGAAAGAACAAATAAAAAAGTAGCAGATACCACAGAGATTAAAGTTGCTGTAGGCCAAATAAAAAATATGCTAGAGATACACCACCAAAGACTTGAAGAAGCAAAAGAAAGAATAAGAGAACTGGAGAACAGAAAAATAGATTTTGAACACACAAAAGAGCAAATGGTAAAAAAGAACAATTTGAATTGGATCTCAGGGAAATGATGGACAAAACAAAGCCCACAAATATAAAAATAATTGCTGATCCAGAAGGAGAAGAGAAGACTAAAAGTCTAGGATGATTAGTTGAGGAGATAATGGGAAAAACTCCCAAACCCTTATAAAGTACATAAATATGCAAATCAGTGAAGCCTAATGAACTCTGGTTGGAATAAATTCAAATAGGCCTTCTGCAAGGTACATACTAATCAGTCTGTCAAATGTGGAAGGGAAGCAGAAAATTCTGAAGGTGGCAAGGGAAAACCAATCTACAACACACAAATGAAACCATATGTGCCAGTTTAATCTGTGGTGGACACCAGTAATGACATGTCTGTTAATCCTCACTCAATATTGCTGGTTGGGAGCTTTTTTATTTTTCCCATGGAGATGTGACCCACCCAATTGTGGGTGGTAACTTTTGATTAGATGGCTTTCAAGGAGTTGTGACTCCATCCATTCCAAGTGGGTCTTGATTAGTTTACTTGAATCCACTGAAAGAACAAGAATTTTTGAGAGACAGAGACAGAGCCAAGAGACCCACAAGAGCATACATAGTCAGAGACTTTTAGAGATGAAGAAGGGAATTGCCCCTGGGGGATCTTCATAAAACAAGAAGCCAGGAAAGTTAGCAGACATCACCATGATTGAAATGTGCCTTTCAAGTTGAACGAGTAACCTGCATTTCATTGGCCTTTCTTGAGTGAAGGTAGACACTGTTGATGCCTTAATTTGGACATAAAAAAATTTTATTGACAAAACAAAAAACTTACAAACATGAACATTCTTAACATATGAACGTTCCATTCTTGGTGTCTAATCAATGACTCACAATATCATCACATAGTTGTATATTCATCACCATGATCATATTTTAGAACATTTGCATCGATTCAGAAAAAGAAATAAAATGGAAAAAAAATGCATACATACCATGCCCCTTGCCTCTCACTTTCATTGACCCAATATATGTTAACCATTTTTCCCTCTATTTTTCCTATACCCCTTATGAGTCCCTTTAATTGATCACTAGTATTTCAGTCTACTCAATTTATTTTAATATTTGTTTCCCTTATTATTTATTTATTTATTTTTAATCCATATTTTATACTCATCTGTCCATACCTTAGATGAAAGGAGCATCAGACACAAGGATTTCACAATCATAGTCACATTGTGAAAGCTATATCATTGTACACTCATCTTCAAGAAACATGGCTACTGGAACACAGCTCTACAGTTTCAGGCACTTCCCTCTAGGCTCTCTAATTTACATTAAACTAAAAAAGGTATACCTATATAATGCATAAGAATAACCTCCAGTATAACCTCCCAACTCTGTTTGAAATCTCTATCCATTGACACTTTATTTTGTCTCATTTCTCTCTTCCCACTTTTGGTCAAGAAGGTTTATTAATCCTTTGATGCTGAGTCCCAACACATTCTAGGATTTCTGTCCCACATTGCCTGGGAAGTTTACATCCCTGGAAGTCTTGTCCCATGTAGTGAGGGGGAGAGCAGTGAGTGAGTTTGCTTGCTTTTTTGGCTGAGAGAGAGATAAGCCACATCTGAGCATCAAAAGAGGTTCTCTAGGGGTGACTTGCAGGCCTAATTTTAGACAGGCTTAGCCTATCCTTTGTGGGTATAAGTTTCATATGAACAAACCCCAAGATTGAGGGCTATTGATTTAGTTGTCCCCACTGCTTGCAAGAGTATCAGGAATTCTCTAAATGGGGAAGTTGAATTTTCCCTCTGTCTCACCATTCCCCCAAGGGAACTTTGCAAATACTTCTTTATTCACTGTTCAAATCACTCTTGGATTTATTGGGTCATCACCCTGGATAGACCTACACAACCTCATGCCCTATTCAAGGTTCCATGTACTTATGGTGTTCAATTAAACTGTCCATAAAAGTTACGTTAGGAAATGCAATAGTCAAAATATAAATTTTATACCAAATAAACATTCTTTTGCTTTCGTCTCATGCAGAAGTTGAAGTTTTAAAATATGAATGACCATTTATTTTCAATAGCTTACAGTATTGATATTCCATTGTTTCTCCTCATGCAAAAATACTTTTTAATTTGTATATTTAGTCACTATTGTTGTACACTCTAGGCATTCCTAGATTATACCATCTCAGTCTTTATCATCTATCCTTCCTTCTGGTTTCATATTTGGCCCCAGCCCTCCTCCATCTATCCTTCTCACATTCAGCTTCATTCAGTTTATTTACATTACTGTGCTACAGCCTGGTAGCATTGTGCTATCCATTTCTGAATTTTTACAATCAGTCCTGTTGCATAATCTGTATCCCTTCAGCTCCAATTACCCAATATCTACCCAATTTCTATATCCTTATGACCTCTGTTCCTCACTGAAATTCTCCAAGGTCATTCATTAATGTAGCTTGTAAAAGTGAGACCATACAGTATCTGTCCTTTTTTCCCAGCTAATCTCACTTAGCATATTGTCCTCAAGGTCAGTCTACATACCATACAGTATCTGTCCTTTTTTCCCAGCTAATCTCACTTAGCATATTGTCCTCAAGGTCAGTCTACATTGCTACACACATCATGACTTTATTTTGTCTCACAGTTGCATAATATTCCATCATATGTATATTTACCACAGCTTGTTTAGCCACTCATCTGTTGATGGACATTTGAGCTGTTCTTATCTCTTGGCAATTGTAAATAATGGTGTTATAAACATTGGTGTGCAGATGTCCATTTGTGTCCTTGCCCTTATGTCCTCTAAATAGATATGTTGCTATGGTATTACTGGATCATATGGCAATTCTAGACCTAGCTTCCTGAGGAACCACCAAACTGCCTTCCACAGCAATTGTAACATTTTACATTCCCACAAACAGTGGATAAGGGTGCTGTTTCTCCACATCCTCTCCAGCACTTGTCATTTTCTGTTTTATTGATAATGGCAATTCTGGTAGGAAGACTATATTTAGTCTCCCAATCCATGAACATGGTATGCACTTCCATTTATTTAGGATTTCTATGATTTTTTTTAGCAAATTTTTGTAGTTTTCTGTGTATAGGTTTTTTGTATCCTTAGTTAAATTTATTCCTAAATATTTTGTTCTTTTGGTTGCAATTGTAAATGGATATTTTTTCTTGATTTCCCCCTCAGATTGTTCATTACTAGTGTATAAAAGTAGTACAGATTTTTGAGTGTTGGTCTTGTAACCTGACACTTTGCTATACTCATTTATTAGCTCTAGTAAATTTGCTGTGGTTTTTTGGGTTT
Source organism: Myrmecophaga tridactyla (assembly GCA_004026745.1). Classification (NCBI taxonomy): domain Eukaryota; kingdom Metazoa; phylum Chordata; class Mammalia; order Pilosa; family Myrmecophagidae; genus Myrmecophaga; species Myrmecophaga tridactyla. The sequence goes on along the minus strand of PVIY010002750.1, from coordinate 45,361 downwards.
TTCAACATATAGTATCATATCATCTGCAAACAGTGAGAGTTTTATTTCTTCCTTTCCAATTTTGATGCCTTTTATTTCTTTTTCTCGTCTAATTGCTCTGGCTAGAACTTCCAACACAATGTTGAATAACAATGGTGACAGAGGACATCCTTATCTTGTTGCTGATCTTAGGGGGAAAGTTTCAGTTTTCCCCATTGAGGATGATGTTAGCTGTGGGATTTTAATATTTCTTTAAGTTGAGGAAGTTCCCTTCTATTCCTATCCTTTGAAGTGTTTTCAACAAGAAGAGATGTTGAACTTTGCCAAATGCCTTTTCTGCATCAATCAAGATGTCATGTGATTTTTCTGCTTTCATATGTTGATATGGTGTATTACATTAATTGAATTTCTAATGGTGAACCATCCTTACATACCTGGGACGAATCCCACTTGGTCATGGTATATAATTCTTTTAATATGCTTCTGGATTTGATTTGCAAGAACTTTGTTGAGGATTTTTACATCTATATTCATTAGAGGGATTGTTCTGCAATTTTCTTTTCTTGTAGTATCTTTGCCTGGCTTTGGTACGAGGGTGATGTTGACTTCATAGAATTAGTTAGGTAGCCTTCCCTCCACTTCAATTTTTTTAAGAGTTTGAGCAGCATTGGTACTAATTCTTTCTTGAATGTTTGGTAGAATTCATACATGAAGCCATCTGGTCCTGGACTTTTCTTTTCTGGGAGCTTCTTAATGACTGATTCAATTTCTTTACTTGTGATTGTATTGTCTTCTATCCCTTTTCAAGTCAATTTGTTAGTTCATGCCTTTCTAGGAAGTTGTTCATTTTACCCATGTTGTCTAGATTATCAGCATAAAGTTGCTCATAGTACCTGCTCATTACCTCCTTTATTTGTGTGGGGTCAGTGGTTATGTCTCCTCTTCCATTTCTGATTTTATTTATATGCATCCTCTTTCTTTTTCTTGCTAAGGGTCTGTTCTAGTGTGCTAGCTGATGGAATGCAATATACCAGAAACAGAATGGTTTTTAAAAAGGGGAATTTAATAAGTTGCTAGTTTATAGTTCTAAGGCCAAGAAAATGTCCCAATTAAAACAAGTCTATAGAAATATCCAATTTAAGGCATCCAGGTAAAGATACCTTGGTTCAAGAAGACCGATGAAGTTCAACATTTCTCTCTCAGCTGTAAGGGCACATGGCAAACACGGTGGCATCTGCTGGCTTTCTCTTGGCTCTACCAAAAGGGACTCTCTCCAAAATGTTTTCTCTTTTAAAGGATTCCAGTAAGCAACTCCACTTTCAGTGGGTGGAGACACACCTGCATGGAAATCATCTAGTCAAAAGTTACCACCCACAATTGGGTGGGTCACATCTTCATGGAAATGATCAAAATGCTCCCACCCAGCAATATTGAATGAGGATTAAAGGGGATGGTTTTTCTGGGGTCCACCACAGATTCAAACTGGCACAGGGTCCATCAATTTTATTGATATTCTCATAGAACCAACTTCTGGTTTTGTTGACTTTCTCGATTGTTTTCATGTTCTCAATTTCATTTATTTCTGCTCTAATCTTTGTTATTTTTTTTCCTTTAACTTTCTTTGGGGTTAGTTTCCTGTTCCTTCTCTGCTTCTTCCAAGTGAACAGTTAATTCCTCGATTTTTGCTCTTTCTTCTTTTTTGATATAGGTATTTAGGGCAATAAATTTCCCTCTTAGTACTGCATTTGCTGCATCACATAAATTTTGAAATGTTGTCTTTTCATTTTCATTTGCCTCAAGATATTTACTGATTTCTCTTGTAATTTATTCCTTGACCCACTGGTTGTATAAGAGTGTGTTGTTGAGCCTCCATATATTTGTGAATTTTCTGGTCTTCTGCCTGTTATTCATTTCCAACTTCATTCCTTCATGATCCCAGAGAGTGTTTTTTATTATTTCAATCTTTTTAAATTTATTGAGACTTGCCTTGTGACCCAGAATATGGTCTATCCTTGAGAATGATCCATGAACACTTGAGGAAAATAGGTATTCTGCTATTGTGGGTGTAAAGTTCTATAAATGTCTGTAAAATCTAGTTCATTTATTGTATTATTCAAATTCTCTGTTTTTTTATTGATGCTTTGTCTAGATATTCTGTCTCCAGATTGATGAAAGTGGGGAATTGAAGTCTCCAACTATTGGGTAGATGTGTTTATTTCTCTTTTCAGTGTTTTCAGTGTTTGCCTCATGTATTTTGGAACACTCTGGCTTGGTGCATAAGTATTTATGATTGTTATGTCTTCCTGTTGAATTATTTCTTTTATTAATAGATAGTGCCCTTCTTTGTCTCCTTTAATTGTTTTACATTTGAAGTCTAATTCATCAGATATTAGTACAGCTACACCTGCTGTTTTCTGATTGTTGTTTGCATGAAATATCTTTTCCCAGTCTTTCACTTTCAACCTATGTTTTTCCTTGGGTATAAAATGCATCTCCTGTAGACAGCATATATATGGGTACTGTTTTGTATCCATTCTGCCAGTCTATGTCTTTTGATTGGAGAGTTTAATCCTTTAACATTTAGTGTTATTACTGTAAGGGAAGTACTTTCTTCTACTATTTTGCCTTTGGGATTTTATATGTCATATCTAATTTTTCCTCTTTTTACCTTTATTGATAGTCTTCATTTCTACATGCTTCTCCACACCTCTCTGACCTGTCTTTTCATATCTGTTTCTAGTACTCCCTTTAGTATTTCTTGCAGATCCAGTCTCTTGGTCACAAATTCTCTCAGTGATTTTTTTTGCCTGCAAATGTTTTAATTTCCCCTTCATTTTTGAAGGACAATTTACTGGATATAGAATTCTTGGTTGGCAGTTTTTGTCTTTTAGAATCTTAAATATATCAAACCACTGTCTTCTTGCCTCCATGGTTTACACTGAGAAATCTACATATGGTCATATTGGGCTTCCCTTGTAAATGATGGATTGCTTTTCTCTTGCTGCTTTCAAAATTCTTTCTTTGTCTTGGACTTCTGACATTCGAATTAATAAGTGATTTGGAGTATGTCTCTTTGGATCTATTCTGTTGGGAGTATGCTACACTTCTTGGATCTGTAATTTTAAGTCTTTCATAAGAGTTGGGAAATTTTCAGTGATAATTACCTCCATTAGTCTTTCTTCTCCTTTTCCCTTCTCTTCTCTTTCTGGAAAACCCACAATACATATATGCATGTGCTTCATGTTGTCATTCAATTCCCTGAGTCCCTGCTCATATTTTTCCATTCTTTTCCCTATATTTTCTTTTTCTTGTCAGATTTCAGATGTCCCATCTTCCAGCTCACTAATTTGTCTTCTGTCTCTTGAAATATAACATTGCAGGTTTCCAGTGCTTTTTAAAATCTCTTCTACTGTGCCTTTCATTCCCATAAGTTCTGTGATTTGTTTTTTCAGACTTTTAATTTCTTCTTTTTGTTCACCCATTGCCTTCTTTATATCCTCCCTCAATTCATTGATTGATTTTTAATGAGATTTCCATGTCTCTTTGAACATCCTGAATTAATTGTTTCAACTCCTGTATCTCATTTGAATTGTTGGTTTGTTCCTTTGACTAGGCCATATCTTCAATTTTCCTAGTATTATTCATTATTTTTTGCTGGTGTCTAGGCATTTAATTTTCTTAATTAGTTTATTCTGAAGATTGTTTTCACTTTTTTTTGACCTAGGATTTTCTTATTGGATGACTTTGTTCTCTATCTGCTTTTGACATTCAGTTCAGCTTATTCTAGGCCTCTAGCATAAGTTTTGTTTAAAGATCAGAATTTTTCAGTTCTTGTTTTCTTGTTTCTTGCCCTGCCTTTATGGTACCTTTTTTTCTTAGAGAGTCTACTTAGGTATTATAGACTCCAGTCAGATTTTCCCTGACCAGATTGGCCTCCTCTCAGGAGGAGTGACCTGCATCAGTTTTCCCTGAGGGTGAGACCCAGCAGATTGACAGATTTTCATATGAAACCTCTAGACTGTGTTTTTCTTATTCTGCACAGTATGTGGCATTTGTTTGCTTGCAGGTCCCAGCAGAATAAAGTGATGCAGTACCTTTAACTTCAGTACACTCTTCCTGCTGGGGACAAGGTTGAAACAGAGGAGAGATTGTATGCTGTCTTTAATCACTTCGGTTTTCCAGTCCCTGGGGTTTGAATTCCTTGAGGGAGGCATTCCACCTGAGATGGGCTCCACACCTCTCCTGCGGAAGGCACAGCTTCCCAGAGAATTACCTCCTTTGACCTTAGCACTTCTTTGTCTCTCAGACAAACTTAATTCAGCCCTTGCCTGGGGCAATTGGAGCCTGAGAAGACTTGCAGTATCTAATGAGCAGGTAAGCAGTAGAAACAAAGCAAAAAAATATCCTTTTCATAGCAGGACCTCTGTTCCTCAGATTTGTTAATCAAGAGCTTAAGTTGGCATGTTGCTGTATGTATCTCCAGGTTCTTGTGGCCCCCCCCCATTTTTTTTTAGCCTCCAGATCTTTTCAAGTATTTTGTGCTATCCAATCCAAAAAATCTGTTTTTTTTTTCTCTTTTACATCAGCCCTGCCCCCTCTGCACTTGGGCAAAAGCTAGTAACTGTATTTTTTATTTGAGGTTTAGCTGAGGGGGAGCTACTTTTAGTAGTTAGAATTAGTTAATTAATTCCCTAATTGGAACTTCATTGTGCTCAGTCCCTTGCTGTTAGAAAATTCTCTTTCCTTTCCCCTCTGGAAACCAGCCTATGGTGGAGAGGTGCCAAACTTTGTGGCTTGGGAGACCCATGGTTCTGGGTGGGATCACAGGCTGGCACATCTTGTCTGGACTGGTGTACACTGTGTGCCCAGTCACAAACATGGCCCCAATAGTTGTTCTATACTGTTCTTGGTTATTTACTAGCTGCTCTGGAGGACAAACTAAGCTCCACACCTCACTAAACCATCATCTTGGAACCTCCAAATACTTAATTTGGATATTTTTAGGGACTTGCTTTAATTGGGACTTTACATTTACTTTTTCATGTAAACCTGAAACTTATTAAATTCCCCCTTATAAAATCTGTTCTATTTCCACGGATATGTGACTCACCCAATCATGGGTATTAACCTCTGAATAGAGGGAGATGTGACTCCACCTATTCTGGTAAGGTCTTGATTAGTTTACTGAAATCCCTTAAAAGAGGAGACATTTTGGAGAAAGTGAAAGAGCCATGAAAACCATGAGAGCCCATGCAGCCAGAGACCTTTGTAGATTAAAAAGGAAAGTGTCCCTGGGGGAAGCTTAATGAAACAAGAAGCCTGGAAAGAAAGCTGGCAGATGTTGCCATGTTCTCCATGTGTCTTTCCAGTTGCCAACTTCATTGGCCTTTCTTGAGTGAAGGAAACCTGTTTTTGCCTTAATTTGGATGTTTTTATAGATGTGCTTTAATTGGAACATTTTCACTGCCTTAGAACTGTAAACTTGCAAGCTAAATAAATTCTCTCTTACAAAAGCCATTCCATTTCTGGTATGTCAGATACAGCAGCTGGCAAACAAGAACACCTTTAAAATAGGAAGCATTTTGCAGAGCGTGACAGCCATGAGATCAATGAGAGCCAATGCAGCCAGAGACTTTTGGAGATGAAGAGGGAAAATGCACCTAGAGGAGCCTCATGAAACAAGAAGCCAGGAGAGAAAGCTAATAGATGTCACCATGTTTGCCATGTGCCTTTCCAGTTGAGAAAGAGAAGTTCATTAGCCTTTCTTAATCGAAGGTAACCTCTTGTTGGTGCCTTAATTTGTTGTTAAGGCATATTTTACAGACATGTTTTAATTGGGACATTATCATGGCCTTAGAACTGTAAACTTGCAACTTATGAAACTCCCCTTTTGAAAAGCTGTTCCATTTCTGGTTTATCACATTCCAGCCACTAGCAAACTAGGACACTACATAAGACTGAGTTGAGGATACTCAACTGGCACTACAAGGTGAGAAGACAGTGGTATGATATATTTAAGATGCTGAATGAGAAAGACTTCCAGCCAAAAATTCTGTACCCAGAAAAACTGTCCTTCAAAACTGAGGGAGAGATTAAAATTTTCACAAATAAATGCTAAAAGAATTTATCAACAAGAGACAAGCCATATAAGAAATTCTAAAAGGGAGTTCTGTCAACTGAATGAAAAAGACAGTAGAAGAAGTTCTGGAGGAGGGCACAGAATTGAAGAGTCCAAGTAAGAGTAATAACAAAAGATAAAAAGAGGAACAGGGAAAATAGTATATAGATATGACAAATAAAATCCAAAATTAAGATGCTGGATTCAAGAAATGCCTTCACAGGAACAACTTTGAATGTTAGTGGACTAACCTTACCAATTAAATGGTACAGATTGGCAGAATGGATTAAGAAATATAATTTCCTATATTGTAAGAGGCTTATTTTAGGCACAGGGATACAAATAGATTGAAGGAGAAAGGATATAAAAAAAAGTGTTCCATGCAAGCTGTAACCAAAAGAAAGCTATACTAATATCAGAAAAAAATAGACTTTTAACGTAAAGACATCATAAGAGGCAAAGAAGAACACTATATATTAATAAAAAGGACAATTCACCAAAAAGAAATAATAATCATAAATGTTTATGCTCCCAATTAAGGAGCTCAAAAGTACATGAGACAAACACTGGCAATACTGAAGGGAACAGTAGATATTACAACAATAATAGTAGGAGACTTCTACACACCACGCTCATCTGTAGATAGAACAACCAGACATAAGATCAGCAAGGAAATAGAGAATTTCAAAAATTTGATAAAGGTATTAGACTTAACAGAAATATGTAGGTGATTATATGCCAAAAGAGCAGGATATACATTCTTCTCTAGTGCTTATGGAACATTCTCCAGGATAGTATGCTGGAACACAAAACAGGTCTTTATACATTTAAAAATATTGAAATTATCCAAAGCACTTTCTTTGATCACAATGGCATGAAGCTGGAAATCGATAATCACCAAAGAATGAAAACTTTCACAAATATATGTAAATTAAATAACACACTCTTAAACAGCCAGTGGGTCAAAGAAGAAATTGCTAGAGAAACCAGTAGCTATTTGGAAATGAATGCAAATGAGATTACAACACATCAGAATTTATGGGATGCAGCAAAGGCTGTGCTGAGGGGGAAACTTATTGCCCTAAATGCCTATACTAAAAAACAAGAAAGAGAAAAATTCAAGGACTTAACTGCTCTTCTAGGGGAACTTGAGAAAGAACAGAAAACCAACCCCAAAGCAAATAGAAGAAGAGAAATAACAAAGATTAAAGCAGAGCTAAATGAATGGGAGGACAAAACACGATAAAAACAATCAATAAAGTCAAAAGTTGACTCTTTGAGAAAATCAATAAAATTGAATGACAATTAGCAAGACTGACAAAGAAAAAAAGAGGATGCGAATAAACATAATCAGAAATGAGAAGGGTTGCATTACCACTGAAGAAATAAACCCTGAAGAAATAATATAAATCATAAGAGGATATTATGAACAACTATATGCCAAAAAACTAGACAACTTAAATGAAACGGACAAATTCCTGGACAAGCTACATTGACTCATGAGGAATTAGAAGATTTCATCAAACAAATCACAAGAAAAGTGCTCCAATCAGTCATCCAAAATCTTCCTGCAAAGTAAAGCCCATGGCCTGATGGCTTCACAGGGGAATTTTAACAAACATTACAGAAAGATCTAACAGCAATTCTGCTCAAGCTTTTCCAAAAAGTTGAGAAAAAAAGGAACTTTATCTAACTCATTTTATGAAGCTAATATCATTTCTGCTGGTTTAATCTGTGGTGGACCCCAGAAAAGCCATGTCCTTCAATCCTCATTCATTATTGCTGGGTGGAAACTTGATTAGATTACCTACAGGGAGTTATGACTCCTCGATTGTGGGTATTAACCTTGGAATAGAGGGAGAGTGCAACTCCACCCATTCCATGTGGGTCTTGATTAGTTTACTGAAATCTTTTAGAAGTGGAAGCATTTTGGAGAAAGCTTCAGAATGATGAGAGAATGATGAGAGCCAGAGCCTATGCAAACAGAGACCTTTGGAGATGAAGAAGGAATGCAGTCCCTGGAGACCTTCATGAAACAAGAGGCCTGGAGAGCAGTTATCAGATGTCACCATGCTCACCATGTGCCTTTACAGTTGGGACAGGATCGCTGATGTTCATTGGCCCTCTTGATCCAAGGTATCTTTCCCTGATGCCTCAGGTTGGACATTTTTATAGACTTTGCATTAATTCAGACATTTTCATAGCCTAGAACTGTAAATTCGCAACTTAACAAATTCCCCTTTTTAAAGCCATTCTGTTTCTGGTATATTGCATTCTGGCAGGTAGCAAACTAGAACATCACTTTGATACCAAACTGGGTAAAGATGGTATAAGAAAGGAAAACTAAAGGCCAATCTCCCTAAAGAACATAGATGCAAAAATTCTCAACAAAATACTAGCAAATCAAATCCAACAACACATTAAATGGATTATGCTCCATGACTGAGTGGGGTTATACCAGGAATCCAAGGATGGCTCAAAACAAGAAAATCAATTAATGTAATACAGCACATTAATAAAGCAAAAGGGAAAAATTACATGATCATCTCAATTGATGCTGAAAAAGCACTCAACAAAATTCAACATCCTTTTCTGATAAAAAAAATCACTTCAAAATATAAGAATCAAAGGTAACTTCCTCAATTTGGTAAAGGGCATATATGAAAACCTGATAGCCAACATCATACTCAGTGAGAAAGAGGAAAAACTTTCCCCCTAAGATCAGGAATGAGACAAGGATGCCTCTGTCACCACTGTTACTCAGCATTGTACTAGAAGTTCTAGCTAGAGCAATGAGGCAAGACAAAGTAATAAAAGGCATCCAAATTGAAAAGGAAGAAGTAAATTATTCATTATTTCCAGATGACATGATACTATAACTGAAAAACCCTGAGAAATCTACAACTACTTGAGCTAATAAACAAATTCAGCAAGGTGGCAGGATATAAAATTAATGTGCAAAAATCAGTAACATTTCTATACACAAGCAATAACCTAACTGAGGACTCAGTTAAGGAAAAAGTCCATTCAAAATAGCAATTAAAAGAATCAAGTACTTAGGAATGAATTTAACTAGGGATATGAAGGTCTTGTACACAGAAAAGTACATAACATTGCTAAAAGAAGTCAAAGAAGATCTAAATAGACAAAAAGACATTCCCCGCTCTGGGTAGGAAGGTTAAATATAGTTAAGATGTTGATTCTACCCAAATAGATCTACAGATTCAATTTAGTACCAATCAAAATTCCAACAACCTACTTTGAAGACATGGAAAAACTAGTTACCAAATTCATGTGGAAGAGAAAGAGACCCCAAATAGCTTTTAAAAAGAAGAGCAAAGTGGGAGGATTAACACTTTTTGTCTTTAAACTTATGGTAAAGCCACAGTGATAAAAACAACGTGGTGCTGGCACAAAGCTAGAAGTATTGACCAATGGAATTGAGCCAAGAGTGCAGAAATAGACCACCAAATCTATTTCTGATTTTTGACAAGGCCCACAAATCCAACGTACTATGACAAAATAGTCTTTTCAATAAATGGGCATGGGAGAACAGGATATCGATAACCAAAAAAAAAAAAAAAAAAAATGAAAGACGGTCCTTACCTTACACCCAATACAAAAATTGACTCAAAGTGGATCAAACACCTAAATATAGTAATTAGCACCATAAAGATTCTAGGAGAAAATATAGGGAAACACCTTGAAGACCTAGTAATAGAAGGTAGCATCCTAAACATTAGGGACACCCAAATCAATAGGCCACACCCTTGACCTTGTGGCTTACTCTTGTGAAGCTTAAGTTGGTAGCAGAGAAGTTTAGCCCACTTATAGGTATGCCTAAGAGTTACTTCTGGAGGACCTCTTTTGTTGTTCATATGTGGCCTCACTCCCTCTAATCCCAACTCTGCAAGTGAAAACATTGATGCCCCCCTACCTGGTACATCACATCCAGGTGAAAATCTCCCTGGCAGCATCAAAGATGACTCCCAGGGATAAGTCTGGCCTTGGAAATGTAGGATCAACAATGCTATCCTGAAAAAAGAGGAAAATAAATTTAACAAATATGATGTCAGTGGCTGAGAGAGTTCAAATAGCGTGGAGAGCCTCTTCTGGAGGTCACTGTTATGCAAGCTTCAGTTAGGCATGGCTAGCTATCTTAACTTTCAAAGCCCAACCAAAACCATTCCAGCCAATCTTAAAGAACACACAGAGCAATATGCAGGATCCTACAAAGACCCATCCTGATGGAGGTGGTCTACACTTTCACTGAAGTAGCCTCATCAAAATATCCTCCCACTATGACAGGATAAGAAGATGTAACCAGTCCTTTAACAAGGAGTTATGAAAATCTTTTGCAGCTAAGAGGATGGAAATGTAAATAATAAGTGTGAGAACAGAATTGGTAAAATGAATAATTGACCCATTTGTAGTATGAAGTGTTCCCAATGGGAAAGGAGTGAGGGGCTTGCAGGAGATGGGTAACTCAATTATTTGTGAAGTTGTGAACTATGATCTTCTGCCAATTTTGGTTTGAGAATTAATGATCATAATAGTAAGCTAACATGTAAGTGAAATATGTCCTAACCTGTTCTATGCATTGTACAATATTAATCTTTTCATTATTTTACTTTTTTAGGCGGGTGCATGGGCTAAGACTTGAACCTGGCTCTCTCACATGCCAGTGAGCATTCCACCATTGAACCACCCATGCACCCACAGTATTATTCTCATTATGAATACCCTGAGTTGGACACTGTTAAAATCAATCCGCTTTCTGAAGAGTAAATGGAGGGACAGATAGAGTAAGCAAGTTTCCCAAAGTGGGTCCTCTAAGAAGGGACCGACCTGGCATTGAAATCAAGGCAATACAGCTGATATCACTGAATTTTGAAACACAATGCAAAGAAAAGCCTTCCCAGCTATTCCCAGGAGATCCCTTGAAAGAAAGTTCCAGGCATAACTTGGGTGGTCCAACTATCTTCAGTTACACTTGGAGACTGAATGCTTCAAATCCCTCCTTTACATCAACAGAAATGATCTTGTATAAATATTCCTGTTATACGAATTCATCACACCCTTTGGTTCCAAAAATACATACAAACATATTTATTTGTGTACATATTTAAACAAATAAATACACATATATTTATACATTCATTTATTTTTTATTGATGTACACACCAAATTCATCCATATATGTATATATATATAATATATATATTAATTTTTTTCAATTTCCAGCATAATTGTTCAGTGCCAGCTCTACCCAGTACTTTGTTAAATGTGCTATCAAGTTCAAATATCAAGAACCATCTTGAGGCTTTGAACCATGAGGAAGAGCACAGTGCTGGTCTCTGAGTTAAATTGCAAATACCCAACCTCATGGTTAGCCAACTTCCAAGAGGCTCAGCTCTGAGAGAAACAGTGGCACCTTGAAAATGTATTCATATTGTAAATTCAATATACTCTGACCATTATGGTACATGCAGTTGCTCCTGCTTTGGGAAATGGAACTATCTTTGGAATAATCTTCCTATCTTTCTTTCTTTTATTTTCTGATCTAAAAATGTGACATTTGTGCATATGAAATCATAGCTAGCACCCAATAATCCCTGACTTCTTACTCAGTGACCTTCAGAGAATGTATTTTTGTGGCAATAACTCTGGCTTTTTTCTAGGGCCTTTCAGGGTCCCAGTTTCCAGATCATGGGGTTTCCACATTTTCCCCATCTTCAACTCTCCACCTCCTACCTCAGCTACCCCAGCACTTTCCTCCAAATCAGAGTGTAAAGATCTGTAAGTAGAAGTATACAGGATAGCTTTTCCAGAATATGTGAGTTAACAACATATGAAAACACTCAGCAGTTGGGAAATCCAGTCCCTCATTTCTCCTACCCAGAAACCTCTACCAAACACTATGTATAGGGAAAACATTTTACTTTATATTTTTCATGGTAGTGGTCAAGTCAAAGGGATGCTATCAGATTACCTTGGTAACCTGGAGTTTATGGTTAAAAGGCAGGAGAGGAGAGATGGGAACCAAAACATAGGGGAATATGGATTTCACATGTCAGTCATGTGTTATGGAATCAGCAAACTCCTGCTGCAATACTGCTATACTTACAGATCTTGATAATTAATTTTCAGGTTAAATGATTAATTCCTACAATCCCAGGTGCTTTCCACTGGAAAAAGTCTAATTTCACACACCAATGGCAGATACATTGAGAAGTGATTTCATTTGCCTTGTCACTACTACAGAGAGTAAGATGGAAAAACATGAATAACCATACACATCACAACTCTGTTGTAAGAATTGTGGTACAATGTATTAAGGGGAGACTCATATGGCAAATTGTTACCCTAAAACTTGCTAACACAGTTTTTAAAATTCAGAATAGACCATGAAAAAGTTAAAAGAGATGCAGGTACTTTACTCTTTTAATTTGTTCTGAGCTCTTTAATTTGTTCCCCCAAACCTCCTAGTAGTCCTCTGAGTTAGGTTCTGTTTCCTTCTCTTTATATATGGATGGTGACAGAGAGAACTGAAGACACAGTCCAGACACAGTGTCAGGTAGAGACCAATACTCAGGCCCTTGATTAGACCTGGTAGGGTGTGGATATTATGGACTACAAGGAACTTAAAGTGGGTCAGATACTATGATATAAAGCCCTTCAGAAGCATCATTTATTTTCTTATCATAAAACAGGATTTGTAATTCTAATTGTTCATTGTTCACTTCCTTGAAACAATGCTTACATGACATAATTGCAGCAAACATAAGAAATTCACAAGCATGAAAATCAAAAGAGATTACTTACACCATGGAAACACCCCAACCCCCATTCCAGTGAGCACTTGGCAGGAGTAGGCTGTGGAGGAGGACTTAGTCACCATAACTTATGACTTAAGCAGCCCCCTACTAGGCCTTTTTGACCCCTGGAACTCTGTGCACCCTTGCTGGAATGTGGGATTGGGCCTGCTTCCAGGTGACAATAAGATCCTGGACAGATCACCTATCTTGATGTCCAAGAAATTCACCTACAAAAATTCACCTACAAAACTCTTAATTGGACAGGGAGAAAGTTGGTCCAATGGAGTCAGGAAGGACTTTGGCTAAGTGGGGCCAATGCAGAGTCCCGTGAAGGATCACAGATACCCTTTCTGATGCACCAGGAGTTTTCTCATAGAATTGTCCAGACTGGTGGGGAGTGGGGACAAAAGTGTGAAGTTGACAGGGGAGTCTGGGCATACGGGGTGGGTTTAAGAGGTCTTGCTCCTTCTGTAGGTCCTTCTTTCTGAACCTTCAATGTTGGCTGCGATGAGGTGTCCACCAGGCTCAGTCTCCGGGCATTGAAATTCTGAACGTAGTCTCAGTTACTCAGTCATTGGGGAAGTGGACACATTTTCGCATTGAAGCTTCCTGTGCTGTGGACCACCTGCCAGCAGAGGGAGCACGAAAATCCCATTTCTGACCAAACCATGCAGGAAACGCCTCCCCGTGCTTCCCCAGCCGGGCGCCACACCACAGGAAGGACAAAAATTTCTTCCCATGGGACCCACAGAGGAGGCGCGCATAGCTTGAGGAGTACTTCGGCCGCATCCTCGTGAGTAAACGGCTACTGTTCGTGCCTGAAACTGGAGATTTTGTTGCTGTTTTCTGAGGTTTATTTCTAAATAGCGAGCGCAGAACCTTCATTTTCTGCTCTCTGTCCATGTCGTTCATTCTTTATTTCTAAGGTAATAGTTTAGTAAGAGGTATTTTAACAAAGTATCTGCTCACTGGGGGCTTCGCCAGGTCAGAATCTGGGATTATTTTTATGGAATCAGGACTCTTCCTAGTGCAATCCTAACAGAGGTTCGGGGAGAGAGAGGAAAAGCATTCAAAATACTGAAATTGATATGCAAAATATTTCAACTTTCCAGTGGAGCAGTTGAGGGACAGCACAGTCCAGACTGAGCCATATCAGTCTGAGGGAAAAGGGAAAATAGTGCTCCTACGTATTTATTTTTATTATTAATTAAAAATGCCTTTATTATTTACTTTTATTTACTTTTTTCATTACATTTTCCTAGCAAAAATTACATAGTTCAAAAAACGTTGAAGAGCTTACAAGTATGGGTAATTCAACCCCCAATATTAATGCTAAATGTTACCCCAAATTCCATTATTCATAATAACTTTACTTTTATGGCTTTAATAAAAGCAAAGTTTTTAGTAAAAGTTTGAAATATATTTTTAATTTTTTGGTCTTTTCAAATGCTGCATTATACAATTTCTCATGACCAGGTGCTAATCTTAAGTGTAGCTTACTGAAATGCTTTAACTTTAGTGTGACTGATACTATACAATTTATATGGTTAGATCTATAGAGGTGATACTTGCACAGCATGAGAATGAAATTGTGCGCTTTAAATTGGTTGTTTGCTATGTGAGTTTTACAAAAATGAACTCTCAAGTGAGGATATGCTTGCACTGAGAAGAGCATGAGCAGAAATTAGGTTTTTGTTGTTCAAAACAGTACTGTGACTTTCACTGCTTAAAACTACTTAAGATTAAATTTGTTATTAGTTTGTTGAAGAGCCATGTCAGAGGCTGATTGTTCTGTTGTTGTAGTTTTGTTTTGTAATTGAGATGTGTTCATTGTAAGTAAATTCCTCCTGTGGAAAATTCAAACTCCAAATCTGCACTTAGTTTTATTTTGTATATTTCCATAGAAAAGTGAAATCAGTAATCTACAATCTCATCATTTTGTGTATGCCTATTTCCTGTAATATTTCAAATCATGATGAGCCATTTTCAGTTTCTTTTCCCTTTCTCTACTTTCAAATTTGAAAATGTATTCATAGGTCTAGTTAAATTTTACCCTAATGATATACACTGAAGGGGGTATAGGCCTAATAACTATTGACCTTTTTATATGTTCTTTGGATTTTTGTTCAGATTTATTAACTAACTTTTGTTGGTGCAGTATATCATCTCACACTAATAAGTCACATAAATGTTTATAATCTCTTTTCAACAAGAATCAGTGCCCTGGTTACATTTGTTACCCTCCCAGCTTGGCACATAAAGATAAACCCTCACATTTCATAGCATACAACACTTCTCCACCTGCTGTGATCACGTCATTATCTCATTTCCATAATATCTGGAAAAGGTCACTAATATCTATTGAAAGACTCCTGAAAGGGAGAAAGATAGAGATATAATCCCCTAAAACACACAAGCACTGACAGGCAAAAAAGCCAAGTACAGAAAATATGACTAAAATCTGATCATCTAGTGAACACAAGGAATTCTGAAGGAATGTGTCCCTGGCTTGGAGAAGGAATTTGTGTAGTACATGCTTTTCTCCAGGGCTTTCAACCAGTTTGTATACCAAGCAGATTTTCTATGAGTTTGCCCAGCTGAATACTTCTTTCCAAGTAGATTGTCCCATCTCAAAAGTGGAGTCCTTTCATGCTATGTACGTAAGTTAACATTGTCATTTTTTTACATTAAATTATCTCTTGCAAATTAAACTTCAATACCAGAGGGCAGACAATTAATTATTTGATTTGCCTATATATTTACCTTGACTAATGCAGCTTTGACTTAAAGAGGTTATGAATTCCCTTAAAAATGTTGCATGATAGCTAAGCTAGAAAGACAAGGTGTAACATAAAACTATGAGTAATATAAAAAAAGAATACATGACTACCTAAAATGCCTGCTTTTAAAAAATATGCACTTTTTTCAAAAAAGTGAATTTTTAAGGGTAGATGTAATGTAGGCAAGGTGTGTTTCTAGAAATTGGCCCATGTGGTCAAAGATGTCTAATCTGTTGGGGCAGAAATGTTTATAATGTTTTCTTAAAACCCATTTTATTACTGTGAGGTTAGAAATCTCACCACTAGTTACTAACTTTAGTGAATTGTTTCTTCTCTCTTTTTCTTTGGCTATGGGATTTTCAGTTTTGTTGATCTTTTCAGAGACCAACTTTTAGTGTGTTGATTTTATTGTTTTTCAGTTCTCTGATTCATTTCTGATCTCATCTTTATTTCCTTTCTTCTTGCAGATTTGGGTTTAGTTTCCTTTTCTTTTTCTATTTCCTTAACATGTAAATTCTGGTATTGACTTAAAATTGTTATTCTTTTTAACTACAGGTGTTTATAGCTAAATTTCTCTATTAGTAAGGTTTTCAGTGCATCCTGTAAGTTATGTTGTGTATTCATTTTTGTATCTCTCAAAGTGTTTTCCAGTATCCCTCATGATTTCATCTATGACCCTTTGGTTGATTGAGTGTGTTGTTTAATTTCCACACATTTGTGAAACTTCCCAGTCTCCCTTCTGTTATATACTTCTAGTTTCATTTCACTTCAGTCAAAAAAGATACTTATGTTGTCAGCATTTTTATACGGTAATATATGGTCTATTCTGGATATGGTTCACATGGACTTCAGCAGAATGTATATTCTGCTGGAAGTAGTTGGTTTATAGTATTGTTCAAGCCCTCTATTTCCTTTCAGTTATCTGTCTAGTTTTTCTATTCATTTGTGAAATGGGAAATTCAACTGGCCAACTATTTTGGTAGAACTGTCTGTCAAAATAGAGAGTTATGTCTATTCAAATAGACATAAATTTATTTTTTCTCCATATATTTTTGTGGTTTGTTGCTCCTTGCAAATAAGTTTATAATTTTATATGTTCTTGATAGGTTGACTCATATATATATGAGTATATATATATAATGCAGTTCTTTGTTTTTGTAACTATGGTTGCTTAATTTTCCTATTATTCTAGTGTGCTTATTTTATTTTTCAGTTATTATTTGCATGCAGTATCTCAGTACTGTTTTCCATTCTTTTGCTTTCAGCCTTTCTGGGCCTTGTATCTAAAGTGGTTCTCTTAAAGGGGATAAATGGTTGCATCAAGTTTTATCCATTGTAAATAAAATGGATACACATTTTATTTTAATGTGTATATAAATACACACATCCATTGTGAGATGCTCTGTTCTAATTAATTAATTACTTTATGTGAAAAATTATTAAAATGAATAATGAGAGCAGAACTTGTCATAATGAATAAAATTACTTACAGTGGAAGACTAAAGCTTCCATTTTATTTGTTTTCTATATGTATTTTTTATTATTAAACCCTCTATTATTTTGTAGTGTAACATTTTAATTCCTTCTCATTTCACTTTTTCATTGACATTATTGAAATATTTTCTAAATTACAAGGCAAATGCAAAAAAGAAAAAAGAATATCAAAATACACCCCTGCCTCTTATATCCTGATTTAGCATTTATTATATTTTTCCACATTTGCCTTTCCTTCTTTCTTCATGTTGTCCTCCTTCCTAAACATTTGACAGTAGGTTGGATACACCATCGTCCTTGCACACATAACTTCTATGTAAATATTCTTAGAACTAGGATAATCGCTAATGTAACTGCCTTATGTAGAGTTAACAAGTTAAACACATTTAATATAGTTACAAGGTATATTATGTGTTCTAACATTTCCATATGTCCAACAAAGTCTTTTCAAGTATTTTCTCCATTATTAGATCCCATCTGTGTACATGTGTTGCATTTAATTGTCCTTGACTCTTTTGTTGTTCTTTTTTAAGTTGTGAAATCAGATATACAACATACACGTTACCATCTCAAACACTCCTAAGAATAACATTCACTGGGATTAATTACATTGATAGTGTTGGTCTGGGCTCACCACCATCCATTTCCAGAGCTTTCCCTTCACCCTAAACAGAAATGCTGGACCATCGTACATTAATTCACTATTGCCCATCTATTCTGCACGAGATAAGCCTAATCTATTTTCTGTCTTTGAACATGCTTATTTCATTTATTTCAAATAAGTGAAATCATGCAATATGTCTCCATGTGAGGGACATTTCATTCATTGTGACATCTTCTAATTTATCCATGCAGCATGTGTCAGGACTTCATTCCACAGCTGAACAATATTCCATTGTATGTATTTACCACAGATCTTATCTCCTCCATCAGTGCATAGTTGGGTTGCTTCCATCTCTTGGCTGTTATAAAAGCATTGGTATAAGTACTGCTATATAACTATCTATTTAAGTTCCTGCTCATCTTCTCTTTGGGGATTACACCTATAAAAAGAGTGCCAGGTCAGATGATGGTTGTATGTTTAACTATATGAGGAACCTCCAAACTTTTTCTTACAATGGTTGCATCATTTTATATTACCACCAGAAATGTACAAGGGTGTCTAATTCATTGCCTTTTATATTTTTGTGTTTTTTTTATAATAGTAGCCATTCTCCCCATGAGTGTGAGGAGCTATATGTCATTGTGATTTTTAAAAACTTGTTCTTAAGGTACCAATTAAACTACTCAGTTTCCCATTTCACCACTTTTAAGTGGGCATTTCAGTTGGATCAGTTCCATTGATGATATTGTGCTACTGTCACCAATATCCATAATTTCAACTGCTTCATCACCTCAAACAGAAACTCTCTACCCATTAAACATATAATTCCTTGTCCATCTTCACCCCTCCAGACTTTGGTATCTTAACATAATTTGGTAACATAGCAACCTCTGGTCACTGTGAAGTTTCCTTCTTTAGGTTATTTTGTATAAACAAACTCATACAATATTTGTCATTTTGTGTCTGGCTTATTTTACACAATATGTTGTCTTCGTGATTCATGCATGTTAAAGTATGTCTGAACTTCAGTTTTACAGCTGAGTAATACTCAATTATATAAATAGCACTTTTATTTCCTCATTCATCTATTAATGGACATGGGTAGCTTCCACCTTTTATCTCCTTTGAACAACACTGCTGTAAACATTGGTATACCATATTTATCAGTGTTCCTGCCCTCAGTTCTTTTGAGTATATACCAAAAAGTGGGATTGCTAGGTCATATGAGAATTCTATTTTCAAATTTCTGTAGAACTGCCCAACTGGTTTCCACAGTGTCTGTACCACTTTACAATGCCACAATTATCAGGATTTCTGTTTCTCTGTATCTTCATCAACATTTACTATTTTTGTCTTGGTTAGTAATAACCATGTGGAGGTTGAAAAGTGGTACCTCATTTTGCTTTTGATTTGCATTGCTCTGATAACCAGTTATGTTGAATATCTTTTCAGTGCTATTGGTTATTTGTATTTTTTGGAGAAATTCTACTTAAATCACTACTGAAGCAATACTGTCCTAGACATTGCTGCTTTGGAATGTTTTTCATAACTGATATAATACTTAATTGCTCTTGGTCTTTTGAGATTATATTTCTTATTGAGTCAGTTTAGTCAATTTGTGTGTTTCTGTGTGTATCCATTTCATCTGTTTACCTAATTTATTAGCATACAATAGTTCTTAATAGCCTCTTACAATCATTTTTGCTTCTATAAGGTCAGCAGTAATGTTCTCCCATTCAATGATTTTGTTGTTTGCATACTCTTTTTTGTTTCTTTATCAATCTATCTATTACTTGTCATGAGTTTGGGTATTTTGTTTTTTCGTTTTCATTCATTGTAAGATATTTCCAAATTTCCTTGTGATTTCTTCTTTACCACATTGGTTTCTTATGAGTTGTTTAACTTCCACATATTTGTAAAATTTTCATATTCTCCTGTTACTGATAATTAGTTTCATTTCATTTTGTTCAGATAAGTTCCTTTATATGATTTCAATCTTTTAAAATCTGTATTCCAATATGTTTGTGATATAACATGTAGTCTGTCCTGGGGAATGATCTTTTGCCCTTCAGAAAAATATTTACTGTTGTTTTCAAACATATTTGTGTTACATATTTCTCACACTGTCTCTCTCTCTATGTATATTATATACAACTATATGTGTCTTTTACTTAGACTTGGTACGTATTATTATTCAAGTCCTCAATTTCTTTTGGCCTTCAGTGTGGATGTGCCAGCCATTATTTAAAGTGGTGTATTGAAGTCTTCTACTATTAATATAGAATCACGTATTTCTCCCATCAATCTGTAAATGTTTGCCTCATAGATTTTGGGCCTCACAATTATTATTGATATATGTTTTTTACCTTCAAAGCTTATTGAGATGTACTGACATAACATGTATTCTATCAAAAGTATACAGTGTCACACAGTAGTGTCAGCTAGTTGTGCAAACATCATCACATTCAGTTTTAGACCATTTTCATTGCTCCAGAAAGAAAAATGACACATAGTCATATAAAAAGAAAACCCAAAACATCCCATATCTCTTATCCCCTCTATTACTGACCTCTAGTATTTGTGTGGTATACATGTTACTGTTGGTGAAATAATATTAAGATAGTGCTGTTAACTCTAGTTCATAGCTGGCAATAGGCATTTTCCCATATACCACTTATTATTAACTCTTTATACAAGTGTTGTATATCTGAACTACTTCAAGCAAGAAATTAATTATATTTTAGTGTTAATTGGTGATTTATTATGACTGTAAACAACCCTTTTCAACCAAACTAACCTACAATAGAGAACTATTACTTATAATCCCAATAAAAAGCTACCCTCACCTCTATCCATTTCCACACATTTAAGTTCAACTTTGTTAAAAATTCTCTTTGTATTAGGTAATTGCTATCCCTCTTCTCTAGCTTCTGGCTATTTCTATGTACCCTATAGTGTATGTTTTAAAACAGAGTTTACATATTTTAGTTATGTTTGTGTAATTGATCCTTTTTATTTATAGGGTCTTTCTTTTTTCCTTCTAGGAATATTTGACTTTCAGCCTGTTTTGTCTGCTGATTATTTAACATTGCTATTCTGTTTTGGCTATAATATTCATGGAATATTTTTCCATCCTTCCACTTTTAACTTAACATGTGTCTTTGAATTTAAGGTGTGTCTCTTATAAGTAGAATAGAGTTCCCCCTTCCACATCACAGGGGTTAGGGAAGCAGGCAGTGCCCCTACAATACAGGAAACCTGCATAAATTTTTTTTTGCTCCTCCCCTCATATCAGAGAAGAAATCTGAATTTCTTTCTTTTCTATTTACAATAACTTATTGGTAGTAAAAGATAGAATATATTGATATTATGTAATACTGTACATAAATTTTATGCAATTCTGAGTTGCTAAACATTTTCTATGTTGTCTGGTGGCTTTCATGTAACAAACTTGCAGCTTCTGCAAAACTCTCCTAAAAGTCCCATTTAATTTCTTATGCTAGCCTGTGATATATTGAATAGATGAAGGAGAAAGTCATAATATAGAAGGGATAACTGCAATTTCTACTTGATGAATTTAAGACATCTACATTCAAAATAACTCCTAATAATTCATGACTTCTGCTATTTTGATATTTGATTTTTGTAAGTCATACTTTTTTTTATACCTCAATTATTTCATTACTTCCTCCTTTTTAATTTGGTCGATCTTTTTAATGAACCACTCCAGAAACATCAGGAACACTTCTGATTTCCTTTTTTGCTATTTTTCTGATATTTTCTTTGTGATTACCATGGACTTTAATTTAACAACTTGAATCTAATAATCTCTTTAGATTTGAAACCAATTATCTTCATTATCATCCACAAACCTTGTTCCTGTGCTTCTCTATTCTCCCTTCTTTATAAAGTTCTTGTCAGAAATTATGTGTTTATTCCTTTTGAGTCTCAAAGCATACATTTTTCGTTACTTTAATGCATTTGCATGTTATATTCTACATGTGTAGTTACATACCAAAAATACAATAAAATAGTACTCAAATTTATAATTACCAATATAATTATCTTATTGGATATCTGCATCTTTTCATGCAGCTTTCATCATCTATCTTGTGTCCTTTCCTTTCAGTCCTAAGAATTCACTTTAGTTTCGCTGGTAGGGCAGATCTAATGGTGATGCATACTCAGCTTTTGTTTATCTGAGAATATCTTAATTGCTCCCACAGTTTTGAAAGAGAGATTCTCTGGATATAAAGTCTTCCTTGGTAATTTATTTTTTCAGTACCTTATAAATATTTCTTCCCACTACCTTATTGTGTTCAAGTATTATTTCTTTTATTTTTAAAGCAGCTTTATTGAGATATATTCACACACCATATTGATATTCACATACCATACAATCCATCCAAAGTATACAATCAATAGCTCACAATATGACTAACGAGAATTGGTGCACTCATCATTACAGTCAATTTTAGAACACTTTTCATTCCTTCCAAAAGAAAATCTCATATACTATATAACCCTTTACTATTGAAACTTAGCATTGGTGTGGTGCCTATTTTAAAGCTGATGAAAGAATACTAAAATGTTACTGTTAACTGTAGTCCATAGTTTGTTTAAGGTATAGTTTTTCCCAACTATCACCCTATTATTAACATTTGGTAATAATGACATTGTTCCAGTTTGCTGGTTGCCAGAATGCAATATACCAGAAACAGAATGGCTTTTAAAAAGGGGAATTTAATAAGTTGCTAGTTTACAGTTCTAAGGCCAAGAAAATGTCCCAATTAAAACAAATCTATAGAAATGTCCAATCTAAAGCATCCAGGGAAAGATACCTTGGTTCAAGGAGGCCAATGAAGTTCAGGGTTTCTCTCTCAAGTGAGAAGGCACATGGTGAACACAGTCACAGTTTCTCTCTCATCTGGAAGGACACATAGTGAGCAAGGCATCATCTGCTAGCTTTCTCTCCAGGCTTCCTGTTTCATGAAGCTCCCTGGGAGGTGTTCTCCTTTTTCATCTCCAAAGGTTGCTGGCTTGTGGGATCTCTGCTTCTCATGGCTATGTCATTCTTCTCTGCTCTCTCTGAATCTCCCATTCTCCAAAATGTTTCCTCTTTTATAGGATTCCAATAAACCAATCAAGGCCCACCTAAATGGGTGGAGACACATCTCCCCTAATCCAGCTTAACAACCACTCTTGATTTGATTACGTCTCCAGGGAGATGATCTAATTACATGCAATATTGAATAGGAATTATTCTGCCTTTATGAAATGGACTTATGAAAGTGTATACAGAATGATGTCTGGTCACAGCTTACTGTTTGGAGAACCCAGAAGATCCCCCAAATTTTATGGCATGGGTCAAGCAATTTCTTAAATTAAGTTTTTGAAGAAAGCACTTTGCTCTTCTCTCAAGTTCCTGCACTTTCCAGCTTATTTTCATGGTACATAAGCTTCTATTTTGCATTCTATTTGAAAACAGTTAAAGAAATCTATGAAGGGCTATGTTTCAGGGGTCACACCCTGATTACACTTATACTAAGCCTAGTTAGGGCTTCATTCTGTGGATGCACACTCTTCATCTTGATAGGATTTACCAGACAATCACAAATTTAGAACCCCTATATAATGTTGGAGAATAAAGATGTAAGGCTATTTTGAAGGGCAGAAAGGAGATTCATACATTCATTTATTTTTCATAAATGTTTCTGCCTCCCTTATCATGTAAGGAATCATATTAGTCCTGGAGATAGAGAAAGGAGACAAAGACACTGACAGGATACCTTATAGACAACATGCTGGAATTCCCTGAAATAAATTTGGAAATATCAGTAATTGGAAGTAGTTAATTTACAAGCTGTTGGAATGCGATATACCAGAAGTGGAACAGCATTTCAAAAGAGGGATTTAATTACAAGCTTACAGTTTTGATCATATGAAAATTTCCAAATTAAGGTGCCAACAAGAGGTTGCCTTCATTCAAGAAAGGCCAAATTATCTGGGACACCTGTCAGCTGGAAAGACATGTGGCTGGCAACTACTGGTCCTTTGCTCCTGGCCTCTTTTGTTTTCAGTCTCTGTGCATGTGGTGGTTCCTCATTTAGCTTCTCTGGAGCTGGCTTTCATCTCTTGTCTTCCCTTGGCTCTCTCCATGTTCTGACTTGCTTAATGTATCATGGTGACATCTTCCAGGCTCCAAGCATCTCCAGACATCTGTGTTTCTATTCTCTGAAGCAGCTGTTCTTCAAGCATCTACATCTGCTCTTTCTGTCTCTCTCTCCAATATGTTTCCTCTTTTAAAGGACTCCAGTAAACAAATCAAGACCCACCTTGAATAAGCAGTTACATATCCATCTAATAAAAAGTTCACACTCACAATTAGGCATGCCTCATCTCCATGGACATAATTTAATCAAAGATTGTGCCCTACCATATTGAAGTAGGAGTAAAAGAAATGGTTGCTCCCACAAGATTGGATCAGGATTAAAACATGGCTTTTCTGAGGTACATGATACTTTCAAAGTGGCACAAAGATGAATAAATAAGAACATTTCAGTATTCAAAATGATGTGACCAAAATAAAACAGGTTCCTGGGATAAGGAAGGGAGGATGGGGTTGGTAGGTTAGAGGCCACTTAGTACTCCCTCCATTCCAACAAAATGGGAAGATAATTTTAGGATTTTTTTTTAATTTTTTATTTTTTTTAAAACACAACAACATACAACCATGAACATCCCTACCATATGATTGTTCCATTCTTAGAATATATTCAGTAACTCAAAATATCACATAGTTGTATATTCATCACCATGATAATTTCTTAGACCATTTGCATCAATTCAGAAAAAGAGTTGAAAAGGAAAAAGAAAAAACTCATACATACCATACCCTTTACCCCTCCCTCTCATTGACTGCTAGTATTTCCATCTACCCAATATATTTTAGCCTTCATTTCCCCTGTTTTTTTCTATACTCCTTACCACTCCTTTTCATTGATCACTAACATTTCAGTCTACTAAATTTAATGTAACATTTGTTCCCCTGTTATTTATTTTTAATTCATATGTTTTACTCATGTAAACATAACTGTAGATGAAAGGAGCATCAGACATAAGGTTTTCACAATCACACAGTCACACTGCAAAAGCTATATCATTATACAATTATCTTTAAGAAACAGGGCTACTGGAACAGAGCTCTACATATTCAGGCACTTCTCTCCATCCTCTCCAAAATACCTTAACTAAAAAGATGATATCTATATAATGCATAAGTAGAGACGAGGACGACAGTGAGTTTGCTTGTCACATTAGCTGAGAGACAGAGGACACATCTGTGCAACAAAAGAGGTTCTCTGAAGGTGACTCTTAGGCCTAATTTTAAGTAGGCTTAGCCTATCCTTTGTGGGGATATGTTTCATATGAAGAAACCCCAAGATTGAGGGCTTGGCCTGTCACTTTGGTTGTCCCCACTAGTTGTGAGAATATCAGGAATTCTTCACATGGGGAAGTTGAATTTTCCCACTTTCTTACCATTCCCCAAAGGGGATTTTGCAAATACCTTTTTATTCACTGTTCACATCACTCTGGGATTTATCAGGGCATTACTCTGGACAAACCTACAAAATCTCATTCCCTTCTCAAGGTTCCATGTACTTATGGTGTTCAATTAAACTGTCCACATAAGTTATATTAGGAAATACACTAGTCGAAATATACATTTTGTACCAAATAAACATTTTTTTGCTTTAGTCTTACACATAATTTAGTTTCAAAATATGCATTACCATCTATTTTCAAAGCTCTGCAATGTTGACATTCCTTTGTTCTTCCTCACGCAAAACATTTTTTAATTTGTACATTTAGTCACTATCGTTGTACTCTCTGGGCATTCCTAGATTATATCATCTTAGTCTTTAACTTCTATCTTTCCTTCTGATTTCATTTGTGCCCCCAGCCCTCCTCCCTCGATCATTCTCATATTCAGCTTCATTCAGTGTACTAACAGTGTATTATAGTTAGCTAGTTTTGTGCTATCCATTTCTGAATTTTTACAATCAGTCCCATTGCACAATCTGTATCCCTTCAGCTCCAATGATGGTCTCTATTCTTAGCTGGAATTCTCCAAGTTCATTCATTAATATTAGTTCATATCAGTGAGACCATACAGTATTTGTCCTTTTTTTTCTGGCTAATCTCACTCAGCATAATGTTCTCAAAGTCCATCCATGTTGTTATGTATTTCATAACTTTATTCTATCTTACAGCTGCATAATATTCCATAGTATGTATATACTACAGCTTGTTTAGCCACTCTTCTGTTGATGGACATTGGGATTCCTTCCATCTCTTGGCAGTTGTAAATAATGCTGCTATAAACATTGGTGGGAAAATGTCTGTTTGTGTCTTTACTTTCATGTCCTCTCAGTAGATACCTAGCAATGGTATTACTGGATCATATGGCAATTCTATACGTAGCTTCCTGAGGAACTGCCAAACTGCCTTCCACAGCAGTTGTACCATTTTACATTCTTACCAACAGTGGATAAGTATGCCTCTTTCTCCACATCCTCTCTAGCACTTGTCTTTTCTTTTTTATTGATAATGGCCATTCTGGTGAGTGTGAGATGATATCTCATTGTGGTTTTGATTTGCATTTCCCTAATAGCCGGGGAAGTTGAGAATTTTTTCATGTGCCTTTTGGCCATTTGTATTTCCTCTTCTGAGAAATGTCTGTTCATGTCTTTTGCCCATTTTATAATTGACTTGTTTGACTTTTTGTTGTTGAGTTGAACAATCTCTTCATATATTCTGGACACTAGACCTTTATCTGATATGTCATTTCCAAATATTGTCTCCCATTGTGTAGGCTGTCTTTTTGCTTTCTTGACAAAGTTCTTTGACACACAAAAGTGTTTAATTTTGAGGAGTTCCCATTTATTTCTTTCTTCATTGATTGTGCTTTGGATGTAAGATCTAGGAAACCACCTCCTATTATAAGATTTAAAAGATATTTCCCTACATTTTCTTCTAGAATTTTTGTGGTCTTAGATCTATTAGACCTTTGATTCATTTTGAGTTAATTTTTGTATAGGGTGTGAGGAACAGATCCTCTTTCTATTCTTTTGCATGTGGATATCCCAGTTCTCTAAGGCATCATTTATTGAAGAGACTGTTCTTTCCCAGGTGAGTTGGCTTGACTGCCTCATCAAGATCAACTGTCCATAGATGAGAGAGTCTATATCTGAACAATTTATTTAATTCCATTGGTCAGTGTATCTATCTTTATGCCAGTACCATGCTGTTTTGACCACTGTAGCTTCATAATATAACTTGAAGTTAGGTAGTGTGAAACTTCCAATTTCATTTTTCTTTCTCAGGATATTTTTAGCTACTTGGGGCACCCTGCCCTTCCAGATAAATTTGGTTATTGGTTTTTCTATTTCTGAAAAGTAAGTTTTTGGGATTTTAATTGATATTGAATTGAATCTGTAAATCAATTTAGGTAGAATTGACATCTTATCTATATTTAATCTTCCAATCCAGGAACACAGTATGCCCTTCCATGTATTTAGGTCTTCTGTGATTTTTTTTGACATTTCCTTGTAATTTTCTTTATATAGGTCTTTTGCATCCTGAGTTAAATTAATCCTAAATATTTTGTTTTGCTTGCAATTGTAAATGGAATTTTTTTTCTTGATTTCCCCCTCAGATTGTTCATTGCTAGTGTATAGAAACACTACAGATTTTTGAGTGTTGATCTCATAGCCTGCCACTTTGCTGTACTCATTTATTAGCTCTAGTACTTTTGCTGTAGATTTTTCAGGGTTTTTGACATATAGTATCATATCATCTGCAAACAGTGAGAGTTTTACTGCTTCCTTTGCAATTTTGATGACTTATATTTCTTTTTCTTGTCTAATTGCTCTGGCAAGAACTTCCAACACAATGTTGAATAACAGTGGTGATAGTGGGCATACTTGTCTTGTTCCTGCTCTTAGGGGAAAAGTTTTCAGTTTTTCTCCATTGAGGATGATATTAGCTGTGGGTTTTTCATATATTCCCTATATCATGTTGAGGAATTTCCCTTCTATTCCTACCCTTTGACGTGTTCTCAACAGAAAGGGATATTGAATTTTGTCAAATGCCTTTTCTGTATCAATTGAGATGATCATGTGTTTTTTTCTGCTTTGATTTGTTGATACGGTGTATTACATTAATTGATTTTCTTATGTTGAAACATCTTTGTATACCTGGGATGAATTCTACTTGGTCATGGTATATAATTCTTTTAATGTGGTGGATTCGATTTGCAAGAATTTTGTTGAGAATTTTTGCGTCTATATTCATTAGAGAGATTGGTCTGTTGTTTGCTTTTCCTGTAATATCTTTGCCTGGCTTTGGTTTGAGGATGATTTTGGCTTCATAGAATGAGTTAGGTAGCCTTCACTCCTCTTCAATTTTTTTGAAGAGTTTGAGCAGGATTGGTACTAATTCATTCTTGAATGTTTGATAGAATTCACATGTGAAGCCATCTGGTCCTGGACTTTTCTTTTCCGGGAGCTTCTTAATGACTAATTCAACTTCTTTACTTGTGATTGGTTTGTTGAGATCATCTATTTCTTGGTCACTGTTGGTTGTTCATGCCTTTCTAGGAAGTTGTGCATTTCATCTACTTTGTCTAGTTTTTTAGCATACCATTGTTCATAGTATCCTCTCATTACCTCCTTTATTTCTGTGGGGTCAGTGGTTATGTCTCCTCTTCCATTTCTGATTTTATTTATTTGCATCCTCTCTCTTCTTCTTTTTGTCAACCTTGCTAAGGGTCCGTCAATCTTTTTTTTTTCCTAGAACCAACATCTGGTTTTGATTTTCTCAATTGTTTTCATGTTCTCAATTTCATTTATTTCTGCTCTAATCTTTGTTATTTATTTCCTTTTACTTGCTTTGGGGTTAGTTTGCTGTTCTTTTTCTAGTTCTTCCAAGTGGACAGTTAATTTCTCTATTTTTGCTCTTTTTTGATATAGGCATTTAGGGCAATAAATTTCCCTCATAGTACTGCCTTTGCTGCAACCCATAAATTTTGATATGTTGTGTTCTCATTTTCATTTACCTTGAGATATTTACTGATCTCTCTTGTAATTTCTTCCTTGACCCACTGGTTGTATAAGAGTGTGTGGTTGAGCCTCCATATGTTTGTGAATTTTCTGGCCCTCTGCCTAGTATTGATATCGAGCGTCATTCCTTTATGATCTGAGAACGTGTTTTGTATGATTTCAGTCTTTTTAAATTTATTGAGACTTGCTTTGTGACCCAGCATATGGTCTATCCTTGAGAACGATCCATGAGCACTTGAGAAATAGGTGTATCCTGCTGTTGTGGGTTGTAATGCTCTATTATAAATATCTGTTAGTCTAGCTCATTTATTGTATTATTCAAATTCTCCATTTCTTTATTGATCCTCTGTCTAGATATTCTGTCCATTGATGAGAATGGGGAATTGAAGTCTCCAACTATTATGGTAGATGTGTCTATTTCTCTTTTCGGTGTTTGCCTCATATATTTTGTAGCACTCTGGCTTGGTGCATAAACATGTTTGTTATGTCTTCTTGTTGAATTGTTCCTTTTATTAATATACAGTGTCCTTCTTTGTCTTTTTTAATTGTTTTACATTTGAAGTCTAATTTGTTGGATATTAGTATAGCTACTCCTGCTCTTTTCTGATTGTTGTTTGCATGAAATATCTTTTCCCAACCTTTCACTTTCAACCTATGTTTTTCCTTGTGTCTAAGATGTGTCTCCTGTAGACAGCATATAGATGGGTCCTGTTTTTTAATCCATTCTGCCAGTCTATGTCTTTTGATTGGGGAGTTAATCCATCAACATTTAGTGTTATTACTGTAAGGGCAATAGTTTCTTCTCCCATTTTGCTTTTTGGATTTTATATGTCATATCTAATTTTTCTTCTTTTTACCTTTACTGATAGCCTTTGTTTCTACACTTTTCTTCACACCTCTCTCTCCTGTCTTTTCTTATCTGTTTCTAGTTTTCCCTTTAATATTTCTTGCAGAGCTGGTCTCTTGGTCACAAATTCCCACAGTGATTTTTGTCTGAAAGTGCTATAATTTCCCACTCATTATTGAAGGACAGTTTTGCTGGGTATAGAATTTGTGGTTGGCAGTTTTTCTCTTTTAGTATCTTTAATATATTATACCACTGTCTTCTCACCACCATGATTTCTGCTGAGACATTTTATACATAGTCTTACTGGGCTTCCCTTGTATATGATAGATTGTTTTTCTCTTGCTGCTTTCAAAATTCTTTCTTTGTCTTTCACATCTGACATTCTGATTAATAAGTGTCTTAGAGTATGTCTATTTGGATCTATTCTGTTTAGGGTATGCTGCACTACTTGGATCTGTAATTTTAAGTCTTTCATAAGAGTTGGGAAATTTTCAGTGATAATGTTCTCCATTAGTCTTTCTTCTCCTTTTCCCTTCTCTTCTCTTTCTGGAAAGCCCACAACACGTATATTCATGTGCTCCATGTTTTCATTCAATTCTCTGAGTCCCTGCTCATATTTTTCCATTCTTTTCCCTATATTTTCTTTTTCTTGTCAGATTTCAGATTCCAGTGCACTAACTTTGTCTTCTGCCTCTTGAAATCTAATATTGCCTGTTCCCATTGTTTTTTTTTAATCTCTTCTACTGTGCCTTTCATTCCCATAAGTTCTGTGATTTGTTTTTCAAACTTTTGATTTCTGCTTTTTTTTCACCCATTGCCTTCTTTATATCCTTCCTCAATTCATTGATTGATTTTTTTATGAGATTTTCCATGTCTCTTTGAACATCCTGAATTAATTGTTTCAACTCCTGTATCTCATTTGAATTGCTGGTTTGTTCCTTTGACTGGGCCCTATCTTCAGTTTTCCTAGTATGATTTGTTATTTTTTCTGGTGTTTTAGGCATTTAATTTCCTTAATTAGTTTAGTCTGGAGGTTGTTTTCACTTTTTCTTCCTAGGATTTTCTTGCTGGATGACTTTGTTGTCTGTCTGTTCTTTGATATTCAGTTCAGCTTATTCCTTACCTCTAGCTTAGGTTTTGTTACAACAGATCAGAATTTTTCAGTTCTTGTTTTCTTGTTTCTTGCCCTGCCTGTGAGGTGCCATTTTTACCCCCTTAGGAGGGTCTACTTGGGTCTTATAGAACCCAGTCAGATTTTCCAAAACCAGACTCAGGAGGAAAGAGTCAACTGTGTTAGTTTTCCCTGAGGGTGAGACACAGCAAGTTGAAAGTCTCTGGACTCTGTATTTTTCTTATCCTGCTCAGTATGTGGTGCTTGTGTGCCTGTGGGTCCCACCAGCATAAAGTGATGTGGCTGGCACATTTAACTTCAGCACACTCTCCCTACTTGGGGCCTGGTTGAGACAGAAGAGAGGCTGTAGACTGGCTTTAATAGATTCAGTTTTCTAGACCCTGGGGTCTCAATTCCTCAAGGGAGGGATTCCACCTGAGCTGGCCCCACCCCTCTGCTGGGGAAGGCACAGCCTCTGGACAAACTCTCAGACAAGCTTAATTCCATCTATGCCTGGGGCAGTTGGAGTCTGAGAAGCCCTACAGCTATATCCAACAAGCAGTCAAGCCATAGAAACACAGCTACAAAAAAGAAAGGAAAAAAAAAATCCTTTTCAGAGCAGGACCCCCATTCCTCGGGTTAGCCAATCAAGAGGTTCAGTTGGTACGTTGCTCTGTGTATCTCCAGGTCCTATGTGCCCCCTCCTTTCCTTCAGGGACCAGACCCTTTCAAGTAATTTGTGTTGTCCAATCCCCCCCCAAAAAAAAAAACCTCTGCTTTTTTTTGCTGTTTTTTTTTTTTTTATTTTTCTATCAGTCCTGCCCCCTCTGCACTGGGGCAAAACCAGCAACCTCAGCTTTTACTGGAGGTTCAGCTGAGCTGGGGTCCTACTTTTAGAAGTCAAAATTTGTTAATTAATTCCACAATTGGAGCTTGGTTGTGCTCAGCCCCTGCTGCTAGTCAAGTCTCTTTCCTTTCCCCTCTGGGAAGCAGCCTGTGGGGGAGTGGCACTGGCCACTGAAGCCTGAGGGGCTCACGGTTCTGGGGGGGCCCACAGCCAGTCTAGCTTGTCCAGACTGGGGTACACAATGTATCCAGTCATTGACATGGCCCCAGCAGTTGGCTATTTACTAGCTACTTTGTAGGAAGAACTAAATCCCACACCTCACTAAGCCACCATCTTGGGTCCTTTCTTCTGGAATTGTTTTTGATAAGGAGAAATTAAGCAAAAATTCTAGCATATACCACAGTTGCAGAATGTAATTTTATTGCCCTTTCATTCACAAATTTAATATTCGAAAGGAATTTTGGAGCTTTTTCCTTAATTTGCTGTTTTTCACATATTTTTTCTTTAAATATGGTGGCTTTTTTAGCTTGAAAAGTGAATATGAAAAACAAAAGTTTATGGAAAATTTAATCTATTAATGTTTATATTCACTGGAATATATTAATATATTTTATGTTTCAAATGTAAATTGTATTTTGTTGGCTTGTGATTGCCCCCCCTTGTTTCCCCCTATTTTTGAATGAGCTGAATCCACATAGCATCAAATTAACTATTTTGAAATGTACAATCAGTGGCATTTACTGTATTCACAGTGTTGTGTATCACCTTCATCTAGTGCCAAAACACTTTTGCCATCTTCAAAGGAAACTCCGTGTCTACTACTATGAAACCCTTTCAACCAGTAATCATCTTTCTGTCTCTATGGGTTTACCTATAATGGTTATTGCATATAAACAGAATAATTAAAAATGTGAACTTTTATGTCTGCCTTCATTAACTTAGCATGTTTTTTATTTGTCCATTGTTTTAGAATGTGATTACTTCATTCCTATTTCTGGCTGTATGCTATTCCACTGTATGAATATAACACATTTTAGTTATCCCTTCTATTCCGTTTTATGGAAGAGCTTGAGAAATATTGGTACCAGTTCTTCTTTAAATGTTTTATTGATTTCAACAGTGAAGACATTTCATTTTGATTTTTTTCTATGAAAGGTTTTTTATTTCTGATTCAAACTCTTTGCTTATTATAGTTCAGTTAAGATATTCTATTTTGGGCGGGCCATGATGGCTCAACAGGCAGAGTTCTCGCTGCCATGCCAGAGTACCCGGGTTCGATTCCCGGCCTGCCCAAGGAAAATAAATAAATAAATAAAAAATAAAAAAGATATTCTATTTCTTCTTGAGTCAGTTTTTGTAGGTTCTTTATTTCTAGGAATTTTTCCCATCCACACTATTTAAGTTGTTGGATTACAATTGTTCATAGGTTCCTCATACAATCCCCCACTTTAATTTCTCAATTTTGTTATTGGTGTTTTGTCAGTTTAGGTAAAGGCTTGGCAATTTTATTGATGTTTTCAAAGAGTCATGTTTTGGTTTTGTTGATTTTGTCTTTTGTTTTCTCTTCTGTATTCTGTGTTTGTCTGCTCTAATCTTTATTATTTCCATCTTCCTCCTAACTTCATATTTAGCTTGCTCTTTTTATAGTGCCATAAGATGCATGAGATGTAAAGTTAGATTCTTAATTAGGAATTATTCTTCTTTATTAAAGTAGAGTCTCAAAGATATAATTTGTTGAGTACTGCTATTTCTCCAACAATTTCAGTATGTTGTGTTATCATTTTCATTCATCTCAGTGTACTCTGTAATATCCCTTGTAATTGATTTTTCACCCACAGTTTGTAAAATGGGTGTTACTTAATTTCCACACATTTGTGAATTTTCTAGTTTTCCTTATGTGGCTCACATGGTTCGTTTAATTATGGTTTGGGAAGATACTTTGTGTGATTTCAGACTTTTAAAAATTTCTTAGACTTATTTTGTGACTAGATGTATGGTCTACCCTTGAAAATATTCCACATGACCTTGAAAAGAATGGATATTTGCTTCTGTTGTGTGGCATGTTCAATATTGGTCTCCTAGATTAAGTGGTTTATACCATTAAGCCCTCCATTTATTACTGATCATAGTCTTACACAGCACCATTGATCCTTCTTTAAGTTGTTATTGTCACAACTCACATCCTTATATATTTTCTTCATATTAACATAGATTTATAACTATCGTTAGAGGAAATTGTCTCTAGATCCTATTTAAAAAAGAGGCTTTACATGTGAAAAGTTCATTAATACTAGCAGTCTTTGTTTGCCAGAGCTGCTATGACAAATACCACACATGGGTTGGTTTAAACAACATGTATTAGTTTCGAAAGCTGGAAGACTAAAATCGAGGTGTCAGCAAGTCCATGCTTTCCTCACACTTGGTAGCATTGTGGTGATGGAAGTCTGCTGTCACATGGTGGTCTCTCTCTCTCTTCTCTGGTTTCAATGTCTGGTTCTTTCCTTCTCATCTTCGTGTTCAATTTTCTTTGCATATAATGTATCTCCCATCAGGTTCAAGCCCAAATTCATTCAGTTTTGCCAAAGAATATTCAAAGATCCTATTCACAAATGAGTCCACACCCTGACTCACCTTAATACATTTGAAGACAATTTTCAAATGGGTTCATACCTAAATGAGTGTTCATTAAGACTTGAATATGTTCTCTATACATACAGCATTACATCTGAAACAGACACATTTAAAACTAAATAAAACACCTCTCCCTCTGTTTGCAATTAGTTTTGCTGGAATATTCCTTTATCCTTAGCTAGGCCATTTAAACCACTACCTTTGTCTTCACTTCCTAATTTTCTGAAGCTTAATCATCACACTGATATGGCAACATGGGTTCTTCTCAGTCCTTTTCTGCATGAGCATAAGTGCTTTCCAAAGCATGTGCTTGGCTTTCTTGGTTCTCCTTAAATGCAGAAATTTTCAAAACCCGATTCTCTAAAATAAGCCTCTCCAACTCTCTTAGCCAGGGTTTTGATGTTTTTGTTATTTACTTCACTGGGCATCTTTTCCCCAGGTACCAGGGATTTCTCATTCTCATTCTAATGTTTTCAAGGACTCATTCCCTTTGCCACTATTTTTGCCATGGCAGAGCTCTAAATTAGGCCACCTTGCCTCTAATCTTCAGGAAATGTCCTGAGAAGTTAAAAGAGATACATTTTCTTGAGATCAAAATCTGCCTGCTCCATCTGGAATCAGGTACACTGGAACCAGGAGTTTCTGTCTTCAGGACCACCAGGTACTTGAGATGTGGGTTTACAGGGCTAGGTTGAAATGTGGCAAAGTCTCTTTCCTCATTTGTTCCTTTTTGAGTCAGCCTTCATGTGGTTGCTGTAAACCTGTGACTATTATGACAAGTATGATTTTGACAGTTTATATGCTTTTTATTCATTGTTCCTGAGGAAAGAGGAGCTTCCTACTCTATTTTTGCTGATACCGTGATCTACACAGTTTTAAATGAGAATATCATTCATCTTACATCATGGCTTCTGAGGCAATGTAGTTTAAGGTCTCTGCACTTTGAAATTATTTGTCTTTCTTTTACTATGATATTTAGAATCCATGGCAAGAAATTCTGATTTAACTGTCCTTGGTTGTGATTTTGACATTCAGAATTAAAGAGATCCCAAGGTTATTTAAATAGGCATAAAGTTTGAAGAGCACTTCTGTAAAGAAGAAGAGACCAAACAGGACCTTGCAACTTACATTGTGAGGTACATATTCCCCCAGTATCAGCACATCTCAGGAGCTTGCTAGAAAAACATTTTCAAAGGGCCACTACAAACCTACTAAATCAGGAACTGAATTTTTACAAGATTAAAGAGATTCATATGGTTGTTGAAGTATGAACAGCATTAGTTCTCAGTTGTCTTCAGCTTCCCACACCAGTGTGCTCAAATCCTATGCAGAAAAGTGAGGATACTGACACAGTGCCCCTTTGTTCATATCTCAAAGCATCTCTGCTTAAAAGAGAAAATACGGATGGTTGCCAAGAAAAGTTAACACTTGGTAGTGAGCTTTTGCTGTCCCAAACTGTGTTTCTTGTTTTGGATGTTGGATCAAGATGAAATAGTCTTAGATTAAGATATTGAATAATACAGCCACCATTAGCATAACAAACAAAAATACACCCGTGCTCCAGTTCTTCACATACTCAACCCTATTTCTGAGAAGCATGTATTTTCAATTATTTTAAGACTTCTTTCTATATCTCAGTTTTTAATAATGTTTTCAGTTTTAATTTTATCTTTCAAAAATTATACTCAATTTGAGGATAATTTTGCATTTCAAAAGATGAGTATTTTCATTTATACACTCTATCTGCCCAACTCCTAGCCTTAATCTTTTCCCACAATAGTTGTATCATGAGTCTTGTTCAGTGTTTTTAGTGTTTATATTATTTTTGAATATGTATAAAACCTTTATCGCTGTTTTGTAGTTTTTATTTTTTATTAAAAATTTTCTTTCTGGAATCAGCAGTTAATATGTTATTTCTTCACTTTCATTGCATCTAACACGGCAAAGTAATTGTAAAATAATTGTAGAATTACTCCTAATGGTTTAATTTCAAGTCATAATCTATCATATCTAAATTTTTTTTCACCTAACAATCCTCCTTTTGGCAGCCCTGCTATTATTACTCCACTACTGAGTTCTGTGGGCCTGCTGGGAACTTAACCCTAGTGCTCAATTTTTCATGCTTTTGCATCTTCTTTTCTTCTGCCTTGAATTGGTTTTCCTGATTGAACAGTCCATGGTCTCACCATTTTGGCCACTTTTCTTGTGGTAACTTTTCTGCAATAACTTTCTCATCTTATGAATAGGTGAAGAATTGGTTATGAGCATGGATGACTGCCTGTTCTTATTCTGTCCTCACTCATTTGGTAATTTGTTTATGTTAAAAAGACAAAAAACAAAATGAAACAGATTCATTTTTCTCTTAAAGTTTTATAAGCTTTCTCTCATAAAGTGTTGATGCTGATATCTGTTTACATTGGTGATCTATGTCTCTTTTCATGTAAACTTTGAATCTTCTGTATATGCCAGTATTTCCTAAATAGGGCAATACTATAACTGTATCCATTTTCACAGTCTTCTTATACATCTTCATTATGATACTAGTCAAGAGTCTGCAACCTTCTCATGGGTCTGACTAGTGTATTTTCTTCACAGTAGGGTTCAGACCAGGATGCAGTGCCTCTTCAGGAGGGCAGAGTGTTTTGGGTCTCTGTGGTGGTGCTGGAAGACTTGGATGAGGATCTTTATAAATATATCATGTAGTTGCTTAAATTAGGGTCATGAGTCTCTGTCTTTTGTGTCCTCACTCCTGCAGGGGTCCACAGCAGAGAGACTATTTATCAGGGAGACAGATGTATAGTGATGGGGAAGGAAGCTAGCAGAAGGATTGGAGCTATTATGAAACACTCTCAGTCTCAAAACCATCCATGAGCTCACACTGTTACTGAATTTGGGCCATAAGTGCTTTACTGCTATGTCAGTTTATAACTAAGATCTTGAGTCCTTGCTTTTCCTGAAATGGTGGTCTGTAGGGGCCATGTGGTGATTTTGGAGCCATGTTTATTTCCACGCAATTTGTATGTACCTGCTCTCAGCAGCATCTGACAGATGAATAACCTCACTTGTTCTGTGGGGTGGTCATAGGCTCTACTGCATTAGTGACTTGTTCACACAGCCACCTATTCCTAGGACTCCTTATGACAACATCCAGCATGGCCTTCTCTTAGATACTGGCCTAGGAATTAATTAATAGTTTGAATATTGAAGCCCAACCTTGTTACCTATCAAGAACCCACAAAAACATCTGTATTTCCACCAAAATGGGTACCACTAGTAATACATTTTTTTTTGCTCTTTGCACCCAGGTGACCTCCAGAAGGGCAGGTATCAGTTCTGTTTGTCTCAGCATTGTATATCACAGTGTGGCATATGAAAAGGCTTGGAAACTATATTGAAAGAATGACAGATATTCTGATTTGTGCATTTGTTCTTTATTAGTGCCTATGTTCTGGGATTAATGTTGAGGGAAACCACTTGTACATATTTGAGGAACCCTGAAGAAATCAGTTTCCAGTCAAGAAATGTCAGGGGTTAGTTGGACAGTGTCTGGGAGCTTCCTGAAACAGTTTCAGGGGTGATTAAACAAAAGCCATCAATGTTCACTGTTGCAAACTCAGTGAACACATGAACTGGTATAGCCAAGGATGGGACAAAAAAGAGAATTGTTTGATACCAACTGTTTGAATTTGTGAGGACTTAAGACATTGTTTTCAGGTTATTAAGATTAAAAAGCTTATAGTACATAACTTAAGCCATAGCAATGACAGGGAATTTTCACATATAAACAATTATACAAAGTATATTTTTGTCTCATGCTCTTTGGGGGCCCATTAAATGATTTCAGAGATTTTCCATTTCATTACAATTATTTTCAGGCTTCATATCTAAAATAATTAAGAATATTTCTTTGATTACTTAGTTTAAATTATGACTTCTACTGTGAAGTATTTTAGCTATTTTAATAAACAGTATTTTTCAATATTGTAGATGAAAATTTATCAGTGTAATATTGACATTTTCTGAATTCAACCTGTGAGGTTTTTGACATTGTTAGAATTATTATTTCAAGGAATATATCATCGACTTGAAGACCTTTGATACTATTTAAAATTTTTGAAAAATTGTGAATTTCCCTTTTCCTCTTTAAGGGTTCTTCGCTTGTCTATGATTGGTATAATTTAATCAGGATTCACACATTTCCACATAATTCTGTTCAACCTGAATACAATATTTTCTAATTTGATATAATATGTTAGACTCAAACTTCATACTTCTCATAAAGGGGGCCTGATTGGTCACTCCCTGAACTCATAAAAAAATTATTTGTCTGAAACTTAAGTAATTATATATTGTTGCTTTTATACATAAACATATTAATTGAATACTCTTTATTGAGCTTATTTCAAATCACTCTCCATCCAACTATTTATTTTCCCATTCAGAGTTAGAAGGTGGTTAAAATACCACCTACATTTTACAGATGAAGAAATTAGTCTTTCTTGGTACAAATAAGTCATATTTAGTGATAGTTGAATTTATCCTGGAGCTCTACAAACATGAGTTGCATTTCGCCACAGGGATCATTACATTCAGTCCTGGCCTTCAGATAAAAAGTTCCTTTGCTGTTTAGAAGCATGCCTATTTCTGGTGTATCTTAGCATTAGGTGTCTACCACCCCCCAAAACAGCTGCTAATTATTGAGGCTTCCTTAGTGGCATATTGAAAGTTTCCAAACTCTAGGGACCCTACAGAAACAATTTTGACTGCAGAGATAGGCCCTTCCAGATTAAAGTTTCTGGTTCCGAGAAAACTCTTCTTCTAAGGTACAGTGTAATTATTCCCTTGGATATGAGGCTAAGACACCACATTATCTGGGGCATTCTCAAAAATTTCAGGCAATATCACTAGGTCTTTCAAGTCAGTTCCAATTCCCAGGTTTAATAAATACTATTTTACATCCTTGCCAAGACCTTCAAATTCAGCAGCCCATATGATATGCATCTGAGAAATGAAATAGGTACTTTTAAAGGTAGGTATTTTAGGCCATTAAATTTGAAAGTATTCTTCTATTGGCATCTCTCCCATAGCAGCTGAGGCATCCTTTATCCCAGCTGACATCTTTACCTCTAACTTTGTGTTTGATTCCCATCCCTTGCTACAGTATGATG
Organism: Myrmecophaga tridactyla; assembly: GCA_004026745.1. Taxonomy (NCBI): domain Eukaryota; kingdom Metazoa; phylum Chordata; class Mammalia; order Pilosa; family Myrmecophagidae; genus Myrmecophaga; species Myrmecophaga tridactyla. The sequence goes on along the minus strand of PVIY010002750.1, from coordinate 5,841 downwards.
AATTTTATATTATTTATAAATCATATATATTATCTCATTATCTACTCCATCTAAATCTGATCCCAGCCCTTTGAGTTTAAACATGTTCTAAAGTCTTCAATTCTGAAACTTGAGAGAAAGTTAAAACACTTTTGAACTTTTATTTCTACCTGTTGACCTCTCGTGCTTTTCAGTGCAAATTGAAAGCAGCTTCCATTTATCAGTCTCTCCTTATCACACCCCATTCTCACCCTCTCCAATCTGAGTCTTTATTCCCATTATTTCATGGAGAGCAGTCTTGGTGACAGTTAATATTTTCATCAATATAACAGTCTCATGAGATTTTTTTCAGCCTTCATATTTCATCCTTAGCAGAATTTGAGTGAGTCCTGCTTATGAAATCCACTTTTTTTCCCAGGCAATTTTGAGTGTTTTCACAGGTTAGATTCCCAGAACCTAATATGTAGGATATTTATTTGGAAGTGTTCTAGGGATCAACATGGTGGAAAGGAGAGGAAAGAAAGAAATCTTGGGCAGAGGGAAAATTGAAGCTACAAAGCAGCCTTATAACTGACATGGCCTATATATGTGTACTGTACTGAACCAGAGTTGCCAGGACTTCATATCCTGGTCTCCATTAATCATATTGGGAAAGTGTGATCTTGTGGCATTTATCTGCAGGTGAGGCAGTCATCAAGTGCCCAGTAAAATAAAAGATATTGTCAGAGTGTTGATAACAGTCAGAATCTGAGTGGAAAGTTCTTCACATAAGGAGGATCTAAGAGGGCCATTTCATTTCCATCCTGTCTATTCCTTGTCTCACTTGGATCTATCTTTATATATTCAGGGAGTTTTCCCCCAGGCCTCTTCCTGAAGGAATCTGCAAGAGGAAGCATATTTACCCATAATGCTACCACCACTGCAGATGTTCCTGGGGCCAATCAGTATCCCTCTACCTTGTCAATTCTAGATTTCCCTCACCCCTACCTGGCACCTCTTCCAGTCTCAGATCTTACCAGGTGGCAGGTCATCACCCTGATGATGATGAGTCAGATCTCTTTGTCACACTGTTTTTCTCAGGCAGGGTTTGCTAAACTTTTCAATTTATTAACAAAGCTGGACAGGAGAATATCAAGAGGTGCCTAAGTAAATCATTTAGGGGCCAAACATATTCTTCCTTGCCTCTGTAATATAATGGCATACCTTCTTCCCTCTGATTAAATCAATCGCTCCTGCCAAGTCAGGGGTTCCCCATTCTTGCCTGTAAGGCCCTGAACATAAAGAGCAAGAAGTTTGCCCAGCTGGGGCTAGAGCAAAGAATTCAATAGCAGCATTCCTGGCCTTACATCTTTCAAATAAATATTGGAATCAGTTTGTCGATGTTGTCAATGTATTTGGTGTGAATTTTGGGCAGAATTTAATCATATTAATGTGACATAGCATATTAACAAATTGAACCATATGCTTCATGTTTGTAGAACTATATAAATTTCTAATTTTATTGCTCCTTTTTCAGATTGGAGAAAAGCAGTGAATAGCCTCTTTGCCAGTTTGAAACTGTTCTGTGCTCTAGGAAAGAAAGGTAGCAGACATCACCATATGCCTCCTCAGATGACAGAGACACTCTGAACAGCATTTGCTTGCTGCTGGAATGCAACACACCAGAGATGGATTGGCTTTTAATAAAAGGGGATTTATTTCATTAGTTCTTCAGAGGAAAGGCAGCTAGCTTTAATCTGAGGTTCTTTCTTATGTGGAAAGGCACAGGATGATCTCTGCTGGCCTTCTCTCCAGGCCTCTGGGTTCCAACAACTTTCCCCCGGGGTGATTCCTTTCTGCATATCCAAAGGCCTGGCCTGAGCTGCGAGTGCTGAGGTGAGGTATGCTGAGCTGCTTAGGCTGTGCTATGCTGCACTCTCTCATTTAAGCACCAGCCAATTAAGTCAAACATCATTCATTGCAGCAGGCACGCCTCCTAGCCAACTGCAGGTGTAATCAGCAACAGATGAAGTTCACGTACCATTGGCTCATGTCCATAGCAACAGAACTAGGTGCCTCCGCCTGGCCAAGTTGACAACTGAATCTAACTACCACAGGTATCTTTCTCTGGATGCCTTAGTTTGGAAAATTTTATGGCCTTAGATCAATAATCTTATAACTTAATGAATTGTCTTCATAAAAGCTAACCCATTTCTGGTATATTGCACTTCCGAGAGAATTAGCAATCTAAAACAAATATTGGTACTGTAGAACTAGAGAGCAATGATTTGCAAATACCAGATACATTGAAATGGCTTTTTAAATGGACAAGGGAAAGAGTCTTGAAGACTTGTGAGGCGCTTGATAGAGAAAGCTTACAGCATTTAAAGAGATTTAGTAGAAATGTGGACTCTAATGATAGTTCTAAGACCTTATACAGAAATGGTACATATGTTATTCCAAACTGGAAGGAAGGTGATACTTCCTTTAAAGTGGCAGAGAATTTCACCAAATTGAGTCCCACTTGCGAATGGAAGGCAGAATTTAAATCTGCAAGCTGGCATGCTTAGCTAAAGAGTTTCCAAATGTGGAAAGGTATGGCCTGGTTTTTCCTTGCAGCTTATATAGTGCAATGTGACAGGAAAGAGATAAGCCAAGAACTGAACTCTTGAGTACAAAGAAACCAAAAATTGATGGTCTAGAAATTTTTGCACTTTCAGAAAGGGAGACCCAGATAATAGTGCTCCATGTGAGGATTTAATCAAACATAGAATCTGGAAGCTATTTCAGAAAAAGCAAGGTTCAGAGATGGTGTTATCCAGGAAGGATTTGTGTAAAGTCCTATCATCTGATAGATATGATCTCAGTATTCTGCTGAGAGAATCAACAAGAGTGTTGTGGGAACTGTTTAAACAAAACTACTGTCAATCTGGACTAAAAGGGACAGAGTGAAGGAAAAATAACTTCAAAAGACAGAACCGTGGAAGCTAAGATCTAAAGCCATGAAAAGTCAGGCCAGGAAAGCAGGCACACCATACATTTGAAGAGGGTGAGTTTCTCCTGAAGGCAGAAGGCAGAAGTTGAAGAAGAGTTTTGGTAACCTGGAAAGGATGAAACACATTCCTTAGGGTTTGGGGAGAGCATTGTTGTTACCTTATTTTTTGAGGGGCTTTAGAGTGTGCCCCAGAGGTGGCAGAGAACCCAGGTACTGTCCCAATGATTGTTGAGGGTGGAGCCATGAAAACAGTGGTCTCTCCAATGTCCCCCAAGATTGCACTCTTCACCTCAGTGTTTGAAGAGGACAGGACCACTGCTTGGTCTCTTTAAAAGGGTGGGACTGCTGCTTTCTAAACCCGCTAGTATAAATGACTCTCAGACTTCAAAATCTGATGGAGTTTGACTTGTAGATTTTTGGAACTGCTTGTGTCCAGTGAAACTTAGTTCTTTCCAATTTCTCCCAATGGAAATGGTAACATTGATTCCATGCCTGTCCCTCCTTTGAATGTTGGCAACAGATAACTTGCTCTGAGTTTTACAGGTCAAGAGCCAGGGGAGAATTTTGCCTTAGGACAGACTCTGCCTATAAATGAATTCGATAAGGTTTTGTACTGGTTCTGATTTTATATTCCATTTGTATAATTACTGAGATGCTTTTGATGATGCTTTTTAATTACTGAGATATCTTTGTGATATTGTAATGGAATGAATGCATTTTGTATATGGAAAGAACATTTTTTTTTCTTGGGGTTCAGAGGGTGAGATTTGCTGCTCTGACATTGTTGTGTTCACCCAGGAAAACCAAGTTCTTTAGCGCCAATTCAATATTGTTGGGTGGGATTTTTTAATGCAATTTTTTGAGATATATTTACACAGCACACAATCTATTCAATGTTTTGGAGGCTCACAGTATCATCATGTAATTCATCACCACATTCAGTTTCTTTAATCATCACATAGCTGTGTATTCATCACCATGATCAGTTTTAGAATATTTGCATCACTCCAGAAAAAGAGATAAAAGGGAAAAATATAAATTCCATTCCCTTACCCCCCACCTCATTGACCACTAGTATTGCAATCTACCAAAAGTTTTTTACCCCTCATCCCACCCATTATTTATTTCTGTCTTTATATTTTACTCATATTTTGGGTGGGTTCTTTTTTATTAAAGTGTATCCATGCAGATTTAAGCCACCAAATTGTGGTAGAAACTTTTGATTAGGTTGTTTCCATGGAGATATGGCTCCACATATTCAAAGTGGGCCACTTATTGGAGTCCTTCATGAGGGAACCAATTTAGAAAAAGCTTCAGAGATAACACAGAGAGAGACGATTGGTGTACAGAAAGAAATACCACTGGGAAGCTCTGTGAAATCCAGTAGCCATTTGAAAGGAGAATCAAGGAGAGAAAGCTAGCAGAAAAAACAGTGTGCCTTCCTGGCTGAAAGAGAACCTGAAACATCATCAACTCTTTCGTTAGTCAAGGTATCTTTCTCTGGATGCCTTAGTTTGGACATATTTACATCCCTAGAACTGTAAACTTCTAGCTTAATAAATTCCCTTTATAAAAGCCAGCCCATTTCTGGTATATTGTATTTCTGGCAGCATTGGCAAACTAAAACAACCCCTCTTAACCCCATTCGGTTGGATGATGAAAACTGGGAAAGATAAGGACAAAGTTAGATGAAAATTAAAATTTCTGGTCTTCATTAATACAGGGTATGTGTATGACAAGGTTTGAACACATCTCATTTCACAGCAAACACCTGAAAAAGAAAAATTTGAATACAATAGATTGTGGAAATGTTTGATTATGTATAATAAAGTCACTGATTTAAGATTATTTTAGGAATTTTATATGATAAATTTTCAAAGAAAATTAAGCTAATGAGAAAATAATGCAGGAAAGAAAACTATATAAGCAAGAAATCTGTATGCTTGCTAATTAGAAATAAGTAATATTTTCATAATAATGCAATAATGAATTAACTAAAATTATGTGGTAATTATTTTGAAAGTATTGGGATGGGCAAATTGACTGTGTGCCTGCCACAAGGAAGTCAATCTCTTGAATATTAATTGGGAAAGGTAAAATTTTAAATGAATGCATATGGTATAAATTTTAGGATATACACAAAAATTGTTAAAATAATTTGAAACTGTTATATCTGGTAAGTATGGCTGGAAATGTGGAGAAACAGTCCAGATTCTTCTTTATCATTCTGAGCTTGACTGTATTATTCAGTATTTTCAATGAAGAGCATTTTATTTTGTGCCTATACCAAAAGTAGGAAAAGAGTTTTGGGAATCTGGGGTCTTGGCACCAAGATCAGTGGTGATCTATACCTGAATTACTACAGTGTAGGCAAAGACCCTGAAATAGGCTTTCTTGATGATATCTTGTTTGGATATGAACTGAACGAGGAGTTGAAAGCTCTTCATTGTGCCACATAGGATTTAAGCATGGTGAAATGGAACATTGGAATAGATTCTGAACAAGTACTGCTCATTCTTGAATGTATTTATGAATCCCTGAGATCTCATTAAAATGCAGATCCTGATTATAAGAGTCTAGTTTGGGGTCGTTGATTATTCTTTTCTACCAGTTTTTCTGACATGTTCATTTGCAGATCCATTTATTATACATCATGAGTTCAGGTCCTTTTTGAGTTTTCAGCACTGCTTCGACTGGCCTCAGTTGGGTGGGGCACAGGAACACTGGGTGAATATTAAAGGGCGAGCTCGCGGGGTGGGAACCTAGGTAGCTGAGTCTGCTTGCCGTGAGGCAAGGGGTCTAAAGGACTTGAGACGGAGGCCGAATAATCCGTACAAAGCTTCTTTATTGTTACAATGATTGGGCCAAGCGTACGGAGGAGGCTCAAG